>JARYGA010050040.1:0-68498 GCA_030545235.1 Helianthus tuberosus
CGATTGAAACAATCGGGACTTTGGCAAGATTGAAAATTGAGGAATGGGACTTAATCGACGAGTTGCGGGTTTCACCCCTATCTTGACGATTTCGTACCCTAAATGTGGTTGGCACTTGTCGGGTTAAAATAAAATTTCGACACTATGACAAGGGTCCACTAGAGTTGAAATGGAAATTACCATTAAGTTGTGGATTTCACTCCTAGCAAAATGGTGAAATTTCGTGCAAAAATAGTTTAAGGTAGAATGAGAGTCGTTTACCAAATTGTGGGTTTCACGCCTATTTTGGTAAAGTTGTCTCGTTTGTGTTACAAGAGTATACAAATAAACAAAGTGTATTCATGTTAACCTTAGGAAAGGCATGTAAATTTAATCAACAAGAAGTATTGCTAGGAAGCATGCATGGTAGAGTACAAAAGTTTCAAAACAACACATAAGAGGCAAAATTACTAAAACTATAGATTAGGGCAAAAGCATGGCAATTTTCCTAACTCCCTATAGTTATGGCTCTGATACCAATCTGTCACACCCCAACCGATGGCGGAAACATCGGGATGAGACGAACAAATTGCTCAAAACATCATAACACAATGTGACAATATTTAATTGAATTCAAACTTCATTGCAAGAACTAAATTGTCATACAACATTTAAAATGGAAATAACAACATTGTTCAAATTCGAATCAACAAAAGATAAATAGATTAAAGGTGTGTATCTAGTCCACCCTAAACTTGTTTCATCATTCATCCATACTTCAATAATCAACCTGCAACATGTATTAAAATAGAGTTTCAATGCAAAAGCATGAGCGAGTATACAAGTTTGTTTACATAGCATAATAGAATAAAAATTCAAATCCAACATGATTCATAATATGTGATTACTAGTATGCAATTTTGGCGTACAATATGATCAAACCCTAGAACACAACGCATAAAATAGCCTAATCCCAATAGTTCAGCGGGGTGGTAACTTAACAATACCCAATAGAATAGCAGGCGGGGCGTTAATCCTATAGCGCTATAATTGTTAAGGTGGGCGAGAAAAGTTAATGAGCATATAACGTTCCAAATCGTTCACATAGCATACGAGAATAACAAGTAAGTCACATTAGTTTCATGCTTCGTTCAAAGATTGAGTATGTTTAGTTCAAAAGTTATGTGCATAATTATACATGTTGCATCCCAAAGTGTAAAGGGGAAAAAGGGATTGAGTATACTCACGGTGGTTGCAAGCTTTCCTACTTGAAATCCCGCGAGTGAGTTGATGGAATGGATTACTTTGGAGCACCTAGTCCTTCTACACGAGGAAACGTAGGTGTGTGAGTTTGGCGTTCAACGGAAGATTATAAATTCGGATTTTAATATAGCATAAAGTAGAATAAAATATGATATGGAAAAATAATCATCTTTAACTTAGTAACCCTTGTATGACACTATGTAACCAATATGGTTAAAATGCTTTCATGGGTAATACGCCCATTAGAATCATACTTGGTGTTTTAGGTCTTAGATGATATTCTACTACTTTAACATATAAACACAAGTTCAACATTAAAGGTTCGAATGAATATATATAGTTTCTAGGTTATGTATTACATATTATTTAGTCCAATAATTCATGTAGGAGGTAGAAGATTAAGATCTTCATTTAGGCACCTCGAGTTATCATGGAAGTCATGTATGGGGTAGGAAGACAAGCTTCCATTTAGGAACCCCTTGAACGTTCACCACTTCACTTGATGTAAAGACAACCAAGGAGGGTCAAGAACTAGGATTAGTACAATAATATAAACAACCTAACTAAAGAGAAATCATCAAATCATGTGAGGATTGTATGTTTGGACAACCCAAGTTGTTCCATAGTCACTCATTCATCAAAGTCTAAGCTTGACATGACTTGTGGGTTAAATACCCTAACAAAAAAGAAAGTTTATGAGGTTTAATCCTCTGATTTAAGTGTCTCAACCTTGTTTTTAAGCTTAACCAACCATGAGATAGGTTGTAAGCATTTGGACATAGGTATGAGATGTGTTAGACACAAGTTGGATAAGTTTAATCAAGTTCTTGAATAACATCAAACAAAACAGAAAGTTTAGGTCCTTTTTAGGGCAATTCCGAGCCTGATTTCTTCAAGGAAAAACCAAGGAATCAAACCCAAGGATATAACAAAGCTATAGAAGAAAGAATCAAGTGATTTGGAGTGAAAACAAGCAAGTTACACTCACTTTTGTTAAGATGTATGAATCTGCCAAAAACTCAGATTTGCAGCAGTCTTGAGAGTAATTTGTGAAGTGTAATGAGTTGTGAAAGTGTAAAAAGGGTTAGAGAGGGTGTGTATTTATAGTGGAAGAGTTTAGAGTTGATTGGAGGTGAGTAGAGGTGGATTAAAGGGGATTGGGTGAGACTAGAACTTGGGATTTCGTGCATACAGCTGAAGAAAGCACACATTCTGTCGAAACAGGGTCCTAGCGTGACGCGTGGAGGCTTGGCGTCACGCGGCGCCCTAGTTCCAAGAAGTTTCTCTTTTGTTGCATTTTAGTCCCTGAAGTTTATGTTTGATGCTTTTAGGTGCAAGTTTGATAGTTTAGGGACTTGTTTTGAGATAAGGGCATAGTTTAAGAGCGAGACAAGTATGAGTATCATAAACCAAGTATAATTGAGCGTATAAGTGTCATAATCAAGTGTCGTTTTCGTTCAAAACACGTTTCGTGCATATGTTTAGTTTAATTACAAGTTTAGCTTAATTATAAGTCTAGCACATAGTTTCCGAGAATATCGTTTAAACATCAATTGATTCACCAAATCGAACATACGAGCATATATATAAAGTGTGTATAACATATTTGTAACAAAATACGAGTTTCATTAATGATCCAAGTCTCGGTTTTACAATGATTACAAGGAAAGGACGATTTCAAGAATACAAGGTTTCCAGAAATACGAACAAAACTTTCTATAAATGGAAAGTACAAAAGAGCCGGGCGTTACATATAGGAGTATTTTAATGGTTTTGGGAGAGTTATTATATCTTCCCCACCTTGTTTTAGATCTCGTCCTCGAGGTCTTCTGGAACAGGTGTGGATATTTCCTTTGCATCTCTGATTCAAGCTCCCAAGTGTATTCTAGTCTTCTCTTGGACTCCCATTTTACTTTGACTAGAACTAATCTCTTGTGTTTGAGATTCTTGATCTTTCTATCTTCAATCTGCAGGGGTTTCTCTACAAACTTAAGTGTCTCATTTATCTCTATGTCCTTAAGAGGTACCACTAATGATTCATCTGCTAAGCACTTCTTGAGATTACATACATGAAATAAATCATGTATTCCTGCCATTTCCTTTGGCAGTTGTAACTGGTAGGCTTCTGGTCATATTCTTCTAATAATCTCAAAAGGTCCAACATACCTGGGGCTTAGCTTTCCCCTCTTTATGAATCTGACCACTCCTTTCCATGGAGAAACTTTTAATAATACTTTATCTCCTACTTGAAATTCCAACGGTTTTCGCTTGTTATCAGCATAACTCTTTTGGCGATCGCGTGCTGCTTTTAGTCTTTCCTTTACTTGAATAATCTTGTCCGTTGTTTCTTGTACTATCCCTGGTCCAGACAGTTGTTTTTCTTCAATTTCTGCCCAACAGACTGGAGTTCGGCACTTTCGTCCATAAAGCGCTTCAAATGGTGCAGCATTGATACTGGTATGATAACTGTTATTGTAGGAGAATTCTATTAATGGTAAATGATCGTCCCAATTTCCTCCGAAATCAATGAAACAAGCTCTAAGCATATCTTCCATTGTCTGAATTGTCCTTCCAATTTGTCCGTCCGTTTGAGGATGATAAGCAGTTCTTAGATTTAACTTGGTTCCCATTGTTTTTTGGAAACTAGTCCAAAAATGAGAAGTAAAACGACTATCTCTATCAGATAAAATAGATAAAGGAATTCCATGTAACGAAACTATTTCATTTACGTATAACTTGGCTAATTGTTCCATACTGAAAGTTTCCTTCATTGGTAAGAAATGAGCAGACTTGGTTAATCTGTCTACAATCACTCAGATTGTATCATTACCTTTCGTGTCTTGGGTAATTAGTAACAAAGTCCATTGTTATCAATTTCCATTTCCATATAGGCATCTTGATGCGTGTGCAGAGTTATATGTTTTTGTTTATATTTTAAGCCCTTTTTAACACTTTAGTCAAGTTTTAAATTTATAAAACACGATATTTTACTAACACTAAACACACATATGGGCAAGTGCATCCATCATGAGCGTAGTATAGTGTTGGTAAGGTACCGAGGTCGTCCAAGGACACAAGAGCTTTTAGTACCGGTTTATCCTCAACGTCTAATCAAATCAAATTTTTAGAAAAAGTTTTAAACATGAAAATAAAAATTAAAAATGCTGAAAAATAAAAATAAAAATAAAACAGATAGACAAGATGAATCACTTGGATCCGACTCGCCTTTAGTGTAACCTTTGATGATTTCTGCACTTTTGCACTTTTTAAGAGATTATCTTAGCTATAGTAGTAGACCCCTCTTTTGAAGGTGACGTTACCCTCAACCCAGTAGTTTGAGTCAGCAAGGATACAATCCTAAAGGGTCGGAATATTGAAATATAATTATTAAGTTATTAATGTGTAATGTGGTAGGCCCTTCTTTTGAAGGTGATGTTACCCTCGGCTATGTGCTTTGAGTCAGCAGGGATACAATCCCAAGTAGTTGGGTTACATATGAGGGGATCAAGCCATTCGCACCCCCGCCATCTAATACCAGTGGGTATTGAAGGAGGTCCTAGTAAGCTTGACCCAGGTCCTTGCAGGATCTATACACTGAACAAGGCAAGAACCTTACCAAACCATTCCCTTAACCCCAACCAGGTAGCCAACATATCTCTATATAGACCGTAGAGATATGAATGGTGTAAATCTTTTATTTTATATAGACAGTAAAATAACGCCAAGACACCACGGACAAATGATAAGGAAGTTTCACCTTCAATAAGAAACTAGTTATTAAAGTCATTAATACAAAACCAAATAAAAAGTGCGAAAAGATTAGAAATCAAAAGTATTACACTAAATGCTTGTCTTCACCAAGTGATGTAAGAGACTTAGGCAATCATGGCCTTTGATTGTCAAGAACTCTTACTATCAATCTTGGATCCCGAGACTACTACACACACTCTATGATGGATGATGGTGGTGGATGTGGGTGTTGTGATGGTGGTGGAGTGTGGGGAAGTGGGAGAGAGGTGGTTTGCCATGGGATGCCTTTGAAGTGAACCAAGCACCTCTATTTATAGCCTGTGCAGAAGCCCGGACACGGCCCCGTGTCCATCCTTATTCTCTTTCTTCACTAAATGCAATTTGTCTGCATTAGCTCCACACGCCCCCGTGTCCGCTGGGCACGACGCCGTGTGCAGAAGCGTATCTGTACTATCAAGATTTGCTTGGATTCTGCGAATCTTAGCATTGACCACAGCCCGTGTTGAGCTGGGCACGCCCCCGTGTCGGGAATAGAAGCTTCTATAGCTTTGTCCTTTCTGCAGACACTTGGCCACACCCTCGTGTCCGCTGGGCACGGGACCGTGGTCAGCCTTCTGTTTTCTTGTTTTTGCTTGGGAAGATGCTGTCGAGGGGTCGTGCATGCCACGTTTGTTCGTTTTCTTGTATTTATGTTAGATTTTGCTGCATATTTGTTCCTTTTGTTCATTTACGCTCATTTAATCCTGAAAATACAAAAGGAAGACAAAAGCACACTTTTTCCAACATTAGTACTAAAAAAGGGTTAGTTTTATGCTTCATTTGATGTAATTTATATGTTACATTTTACACACATCAAATACCCCCACACTTGAACCTTTGCTTGTCCTCAAGCAAAACTCTTTATAATGTGGCTTATACTCCCAAATGGAATGGGTAGAAGAGAATTTTTTGGGCTTGTCTTGAGTGTCGGGAATCCAAGATCTTTGTTAGGCTTTATTTTTATGTTATTTACAATCCTATTCGTTATGATTTATTTAGAACATTTCATAAGAGAAATTACTTATTTGGGCATAACATGCCTTTTTAAAATTTCATTTATATACAAGTTCACATACCTCACGGGCATGGTTGTAAAACAAGGTTTCTAAGGCCGAGTACTCCCGAGTAGTCGCTACAAGGTAGGCTGCCGAGGCGACTTTCTTCGACTCTGCCTAATTACTCGGAGTCGGTCAAACGCGGTCAACCTCGGCCAGAATTGGATCTAGTAGGTCAACTCGGGCCTAGTTTGACTTAAATAATAATAAAACATAATTTTTATGCCCACCATATTAAAGAATGAATATCATTTTCCCGTATTTTTCTATAAATATTAGTAAATTTATGCTATTTGACATATATTTAATCTTCAAAACGTAATTTCTTTATAATTTAACATGTCCGAGTACTCCCCGAGTACTCTCCGCCTAGACCGAGTACTCTCAACTCCCCAGTCGACCGACTGGGGAGCGCCTAGCGACTTTTGCAACCATGCTCACGGGAGATCACTCAACACTCGGCCGAAGATGTATTTTTGTGAAACACTCGAGACCGGCATGAAACTTACTTCTACCATATGCTTGCCAAGCAATCAATCCTCCTCATTTTTAACTATACACCTTTATAAATATCAAGAGGACTTGGGGAAGGGTTACGCTTGGGTTAAAGGTAGGTGGTTTTGGGTTAGTGGTTAGTAAAAAGGGTGAAAAGCGTAAAAAGCGTCGGTCGTCGTAAAACTTTTTGTTTTTGTGACTTTTATTCAAACAAAGCATTTTTAAAACAAAGTTTCTTTAAGGAACATGTTTGTTTGTTGCTATACTTCATTTTTTTGATAAGGAACATCACATGAAGACCAAGCTTTTTACTAAAACAAAGGGTTTAAAAATAAAAAGGGTTTTGGTGGGTAAATGGTGTTTGTTTTGTGGGTTTAGAATAGGGTTGGAAAATCGTGTCTTAGCAGGTTTAACAGGTATCTGATAACGCGAACAACAAAAATTTTAAACATGAATATGACTCGTTTAACTACTTATATCCAATGTCTATAAGACAGATGTATATTTTATGCACCTAGAAGGAGAAATAATGGATCCTAACCTTCAAATTTTGATTATTTTTAAAAACGTAAAAAATCACATGGTGTACTTTTCTGTTATCGTGTCTTAGCAGGTTACCTACAGGTTACCTATTGCCAGCCCTAGTTTAGAAACGAAAATGTTTAGACTCAAAGGGGTTAACTAGGGGGATTTTGGGTAGGTTAAAAGAAAAAGAAAAATAATGGTGTTGAAAAGAAAAAGGGTTAGTCCTAATGCCTCCATCATTTACTTACTTGGGTTTAAGTTGGTAAGGACCGGAAATGTATCGTCATGGCAAGTTCTAGAGTCGTAAGAAACCAAGTGGCTATTCACACAAGAAACGAAAAATGAGCATTTAATTTAAAGATGTATGCTTTTATGCTCAATAAAGGCTTAAAACTCACTTTTTTGTGGGAATGAGTTTTTAATGTGATCAAGTATATATAATCAAATTTTAACTAGATTTGTCATGCCGTTTCATAATTTTCTTATGTTGGTTCTTTTTATCATGACGCTATCGGTTGTAAATTTATAAAAATATAACCTTTTTAGAACTTGTTATTCCCAAATTATACCAAGACAAGTAAAAAAATGAAAAGTTTTTTGAAAAAATTTGGGGTGATTAGCGGTTCCAATAGAGTTTTGTGTAAGGATTGTTATTAGGACTTGCAAAATTCAAGGTTTTAGCATCCCCCCCCCCCCATACTTAAATTACACATTGTCCTCAATGTGTCCCAAAAATAAGTTTTTAGGTTGATTGAATGTGTAAAAATTTGTTAAAAACAAGGTTTTGGTGTTACTGGGCAGCTGGAAATGACCCCGTCCTGGATGAGCACGGCCCCGTGGTCAGATTGCCATTAACGAAAACTTACAGAAGATGGACACGGGGGCGTGCCTGGTGAACACGACCCCGTGTTGGGCAGAATTTAGACAAACAGCAGGTATTGGGCGGTGGACACGGGGGCATATCGGCTGAGCACGACCCCGTGTTGACAATCTGCAATCTCCGAAAACAGGTTTTGGCTTTCGGTTCTGGTTGCCAAGCTTATGTAGCACTAATACTTAGTGCTCCCAAGCCTCCTAGGTACCTGTTTTACTTAAAAATACCACACCACATAAAGTAACAAACATCCTACTTTACCATTGTTTCAACATCCACAACACAAACTAAATAAAAGAAAAATGCAGGAAAGTAAAAGAGTTATGGAAAGTAATTGTTCAACAAGTGGCACGCATGCCATGAAATTGTTTGCTAGAGAAAAAGGGGTTAACCTGTTAGACCTTCAACCGTGTCATGCCTCCACAACCATCTCAATTCATATCCTCGTCCTCGTCATCTCCTCCTTGGCCCGCCATGTACTCCCGGATGTTGCTGATGTTATCCTGCATGTTGGAGATGTTCCTTTCTATAACTCTGACCCGGGTGTACGTGTTGCTTCCCATATTTTAGGTCTTGCGGGTGCACATGAGGTTTTCCTGCAAAAGATCATGTAAACTTTGGAAATTAGGAAAACCATCTCCTTGAGAGGAGGATTGGCCCGGATCACCATGATGCTGATACTGGTACTAGGGAAGAGGACGGATATGTGGAGCGTGAAGGACGAGAGCTTCTTGAGGGTTCCACACATGCCCTTGAACCGTTTGAAATCTGATCGTCCCGTCACCGGATTCGTTGATTAAACTCATGGAGCGACATATGACAAGGTCCACTTTTCCCAACCATGGGCCCTTTTGAAAGGACCTTGGCATCCTTTGCATAAAATGCTTGAAGAGGCGGTAGATCCACCCTCCAAAAAGGATAGGAGTCGGGGGAGTGGCAAGTTGGTTCAAGTGCATGTTGCAAAGTAGCAGGTGTGGAACATCGAGGTTGATACGGTTGTGAATGCAGTGGAGGACTATCAGATCACGCAAACCTACAACACTACCACTGTCATGTCTCTGGCAGAGGGAGTAGCTAAGGACCCTATGGATGTAGCGGTAGAGAGGGTCCCGTAACTATGTGCTCTTGGTCTGGCTCGGGTTGTAGTGTCCCTCCCCAATCTGAGCCCATGCTTCTTGGCGTTGATCTTGTGTGAGTTCGCGGAGACCACCAGTGTTCTCCTCCTCTCCAGCATCCTCTTCTGAATACAACCTGATGATTGCCCCAAATTGTGCAATTGAAATTGAGTACATAACCCCTGCACAGTGGAATTCCACCCCTTCATTGAAAAACGGCTCCGCTTTTTCCTTGAAGGCAAACGTGCTATAAAATTCCATGTTATACTCGTGCACGGAGTGAAGTCGAGTGCAAAGAGCTTGTCACACCCTGTCTTTTGCGGAAGCGTATAACGTGTGACTGGTTTAATATCATTGCATTCAATCGTAATAAACAACTACATGATTAAAACGATGTTCACCCATTCATAAAATTTGAGTATTACAAACACTTGTTATTTATGTTTTCAAAACACGACCTTCGACAAGGTTACAAATCAACAAAAATGGATGACATCTAAACTTGAAGTCTACATCTAGTTATGACGCCCGCGCCCAAGATCCATCCTGTCACCTGAAATACATGTAATTTTGGAAAACATCAACAAAAGTTGAGCGAATTCATGCGTTTTGCATACCTTGTATGAAAACATGGTATGTATCTTTTGTAAATAAAGTATTCTTGTGAAATAAAGTATTCTTGTGTAAATCAAGTTTTCTTGTGTACACCACGTACTAAATGAATGTTTGTACAAGGACATTAAGGCACAGGGAGCACTCGTAATGGCTCCTTAAAGGCATGTGAGGACATAGGGAGCATTAGTATTGGCTCCTTTAGGGTATGGGGAGTACTTGTTATGACTCCTTGTATGTGTCGATTTCCCTCGACTGTGTCGATTTCCCTCGACTGTGTCGATTAACCTCGACTGGGACTCCGAAGCACTTCTAGGTACTAGTTGTGACCATGAGTGGGGTTCGGCCATACCCGTTAGGTCTAACCCTCGTCCCTAATTAATGAATGTTTTTAATGGCTTGGTACTAGTTTTCACCAAGACTTTATGGCATTTTTAGTATTATGTCTGTGCTCACATGATCTAGTATTTCCTAGGCATCGCATCATACTTGGTACTCGTTCTCACCAAGTGTGCTTCTTGTATTTTTGTATTCTCAAATCGCATCATACTTGGTACTCGTTCTTACCAAGAGTGCTTCTTGTTATCATACCATTTATAAACATTGTATTATTTGTAACATGTATTTCACCCCCGAGAGTTATAAAACCAAAAACAGTTAAAGAAAAGGGGGAGCATGAACTCACAACTTTGCGTTCCTGCGTCGTAAACTTCACCGGATTTGCTTATCTAGCGTCGTGACCTAAACGTGTTTATTAACGTTAGTCACTAGACTTGTTTCGCACAAGTACAAGCCACTATCTTTTGTGTATGTGTTCTCGTGTTAAAAATAATTTATATTTTTAACTATGTGTCTTACTTATATTATTTTCTCAAAAATAGATATAAGTATCTTGTATTTGTCTAAGTATGTTGTATGTGTATTTTTGTATCTTCACTCCTTAGGAGTATTTAGTGTATCTTCAAGTCCTAATACACCATTAAGTATAATACATACTACATACACTTAGCACAAAAATTGGTGATAAAATATATATATTTTTCTCACAAATATACATACTTAATATCCATTTTTATTCTTGAAGAAATCCTCATTTCTTAACACAAAAGTTGGGGAAACCTTGGTAAATGTTTTTAGATACATTTTTAGGGAATAAGTTTCTCAAAAACTTATATTTTTCTAAGTATCAAAATTTATAAAATTTTGGCAGAGTTTCCCCTAAAAATGGAGGTTTCCCATGTTTTCAAAACATGTGTTTATTTTCTTTTAAAACATCCTCAACAATCAACAATATGCAACTTCTTCTTACCCAACTTGTCAAGAACAAGCATAACTATAAACCCATGAACTTGAATATTTATGAAAACATGTAGTAACTTACTAGCACACTTAGTAAGTCTTGTTACCTTTAAAAGTGTGATTGGTTTCTTAAAAACTCCATTTTTAAAGAGTTTGATTATTCACAACTTCTAGTCATATTTTCTAAAAATATTTCTTTGTGAGATTTTCTTATTACACAAGTGTTTCTACACTTGTTTACCCACTAAAAATGTGTTAGGTTTATGTAAGATCCAAGTTTTAATGAAACTCATATTTTTAACTTGATTCTTTTGAAAAACCACTCATAGATCTTTAGATCTATAAGATTATAACCCACTTTGATCTTTATTTTTCAAGAAAACATTTTATTTATCCAAGTTCATAGTTTATGTGTGGATGATTTCATCATCCACATATCTCTAACTTTCACATCTTGCTAGTTCATGTTCTTAAACATGATCTAGCAAGTCCACGTGATGAACCATATCATTTTAACTAGCATACAATAAACAACAAGCATAACAACACAAGAATAACATGATTTCTTTATTATTTTAACCATACTTCATCACTTTGTTAGTTTATGTTTCAAGACTTGATTATGTTCTTAGTGTTTCTTGATATTTCACCATTCTTTTTACTATTAACCATAAAAAATATGAAGAAGATGAAGATCTAAGAAACTTACTACTAGCACAAGGCTAGGGGAGTTTAAGAGTATAAATGTGGTGGTTAAAAGAAAATGAGAGCGGTCCTTGAGCTTCCGAACACACCAAGCTTTCTTGTACGGTCTTTAGCACCCTTGGATATGTGTAGATTGCATGAAGGAAGTTTGAAGGTGGTGATGGTGGGTGTGGTCGTTCTCGGCCGAACACACGCAAGGGATAGGGAGAGAGTGTTTGTTTGTTGAGTTGTGAAATGAGAAGATCAATCCCTTGTGCACTTATATAAACCATGTTTCCATATTAACCAATGTATATTATGTCCCTAATCACCCAACATTCAAATAAAATTATGAAAAGAATTATGGGGGGTGTCCCCACTTCCCATAACCGGTTCGAAGGGGGGGGGGGGTATGGGGTTGGTTTCCAATGGTATAGTTACTAACTAGTTAGATTTCAATGTTAAGTTAGTGGTTTATTGTGTGTGGCTAATTATATAGTGTGTTAGGGTGTTCGGGGACCCTAACTAGCTCAGAAAAGTAAAAACAATGTGTTTAACAATATTTTTGTGTTCCGGGTAGAGTCCGGTTGTTCGGTTACGTACCGGTTCGTTAAAGTGCTAAATTACACCGTTTAGTGTCCTTCAAGTATCTTTTTGTACCCCTTTCAATTCCCAACACTTGGGGAAGTATTCTGGGTAATAAAACATAAATTCTGCATGATATTTATAGGTTTAAAGCTGATTTGAGCTGAATTTAATAAAATTCTGCACTTAAAGTGCGTTTCGGGTGCTTTTTAGTGCGTATTTTAGCTTCCGTAATGTCTATATATAAACCCTTGTATGTGCTCTTGGGTTTTTAATATATTCTTGTCACTGGACCCACACCTAGGCTCCAATTCTATTGTTTGACTGCTTTCTGCAGTTTTGTTGACACAGTGTGTCTTACCGGTGAGTTTACTAATACTTTTGACACAACGCTATTATAGAGTAATTCTTGTAGTATAAATCGTGCATGAATTCACTTGCATGGAATTCAAAAATTTATTTGTCTGGTAAACTAGATCATGCACAGTCATTAAAGCACATATTACTGTTTATTTAGTGTACGGAATGTACGGAAAAGTGACGTTTGTCACAGTCTCCCCCCGTTAAAAGAATTTCGTCCCGAAATTCAAGCGATGCCATTGGTCGCAGGGGAGTTGTGCATTGAATGTGGTCACTTAGGTTCATGATTTGTTTTCATGTTCCCATGCACTATGGGTCATGTTATGGATCCTATCGTACTCAAGTAAATCAATTGTGTCTTTTCTGTATCTTGTGGACTCTTGGTCCGTAATCTTAACAGGTTTTATTGTATTGTGGACTCTTGGTCCGAAACCTTAATAGGTTTTATTGTAATTTTGTCATCTGTCATTGACACGAATCTTATTTGTGGGAACTACGACTGTTCCTTGAGTCGGACTCCTTTAAAGACTAGACACATAGGATGTGTCGTGATCACTACGGATCTTTTCTAGAAGTTTCATCTTGTGCGCAATGGTTCTGATCCCTACATCGGGGATTCAACCTTTACGTTTTCCAAATCACAGTACACATTCTCTAGGCGAGGCTCTCATTTTAGTCATACTTCTTGTCTCAAATTCTTACGATTTCTGCCGCTCATTGGCGCAATCTTTCTGTATCATGCGGGCTGCCTTGATATGTTCACATATCTAAACGGTTTGCCTGTAGTTTTCTTGAACCCACACGGGCCAGTAGACTGTTTGTTCTCGGTTTCTGATCATGCGGCGGGGACCGACTTATTATGTTTCATCTAAAGGTTCACTCGAAGCGGTTTAAACGGCGCTGTGATAAATACTGTTGTAGGAAAACTCTACTAAGGGCAAGTGAGTGTTCCAACTTTTTATCAAAGTTTATCACACAAGCACGTATTGTTTTCATATAGTCTGCATCGTTCAGTAGCTTAGTCCATCTATGTTAATATTCAAGTTTTTACGATCGACGGTGTGCTGCAATCTTTGTGATCCGTAAAGATCGTGCAACGTTTTTATCAGGTAGTGACGTCAAGTTTGCGGCGCGCAATTACTGTTTCTAGCTTACGGTTTCTTCTTATGATTCCTTAATCAATGTGCGGCGTATGCAATGTTGTGGTCTCGTTGCATCGATGTACAATTGAGACTTTGTCGAGAAGCGTCACATAATTGCAACTCTAGCTCCTTAGCTCTTGGTTGCAGGGTTGGCATGAATCTCGTTCTTATCCACCATGTATCTTAACGTTCTCATTTCTCATATTCGAAATCCGTTTTTCGTCATCATAGCACATACTGTTCTTTCTCTAAGAGTTGCAAGATAAATTGCAGCTGTTGCTCACGACTTCCCTTGGTCGTTGGCCATATAAGAATGTAGTCAATAAATGTAATCATGATCTATCCAGGTATGGCTTACACGTTCGATTCATGAGGTCCATGAATATTGTCGATGCATGTGTTAAGCCTAATGGTACGACAAGGAACTCGTAATGCTCGAAGCGAGTCCTAAAGATCGTTTTAGGGATATTTCCTTCTTGTATTCACAGTTGAGGACATCTTGTCCTCAAGTCGATCTTTGAGTAGTAACCATAACCTGACGATTTGTATGTTATCAGTCCTTGGCAAAGGATTCTGATTCTAAATTCTCTGAAATTTATGCAAAATGGGACTGTCAACTTTCTCTTCGTGTCCTTACTAAGGATGTCATGTCCTTAATTTCCTCCGTCTAGCAGCTCTTGTCGTTATATCGGAGGCTCATGCTTTGCGGACGAAGCTAGTCGGTAAGGCGTCATTCGGCACTGGTGCCGCTCCTGGCACGAGATTTATCCTAAACTCCTCTTGGCGTTGTGGAGGTATTCCTGGTAAGTCTTCAGAAAAGGCTACTGGAACTTCTTCCGCCACGGGGATGTTCTCAAGCTCTATACTTGGGTATCCAATCCATGCCGACTAACATGAATTAAGTCAACAGTAACAGGAGGTTTCAGCCTTCTGTGTCCCTAAATACAATCTTTAATTGCTTCGTCTGCTTAATTTAGCCTTCTATATGCTCATTTCTAAAGAGTACAGGACGTCTTACTTGAAACTAGGCCAAGCAGTTACTTAGGTTTTAAGCATGCAAGATTAAAGGTGATGCCAGTGTTAATTAAAAGTAGATGCATAGGGTTGGTTAATAGGGAACGTACCCGTAACCGCATCTGGATCCTGGCGTATTTCATGATTTTCGATCGTGAAACCCTTCCTTGCTTGATTCTTCCTAGGACAATCTTTCCTAAAGTGCCCTGCTTCACCACATCTGTAGCAACCTGGTATTCTGTTATTTCTTCCATCTGGGTCCTTCGCCCAACAGGCGTCCTTTCTGGGCCCTTCTTTTCCACATTTTCCGCACTTAGGCCTCATACATCGACCTTCATGGTGAAAGTTGCATTCCCCGCACCTTGGCTTAGTCCCGAGTAAGCTTTACCACCGGCCTTATTAGCGGCTCCATCAGTTTTTCTGCCATGCGGCGGACTCACTTCTTTCTTTTGTTTGCTTTAGAGCTTCCATAGCTGACTTGTGTGCCCACCTTTAGGTTCGAAGACTTCCTTTTCTTATTACCTGATGACTCCACATGAGTCTCTTTCTTGTTATTCTCAGATTCCGAAAATTTTCCCGTACGTAGAGCTTCTTCAATAAGCGTAACGCTTAAATCGATAGCATCTGCGATAGTTGGAGGCCTTGAGGTAGTAACCAAGCTCCTGATCTGAGGTGCAAGTCCCCAAATGAATCGTTCAATTCTCTTGGATTCTGGCTTGACTAAGTAGGGGATGGCCCTAGACAAGTCATGAAATCGCTGGACGTATTCAGGAATCTTCGGTCCGTCCATTTTCAAGTTCCAGAACACCACCTCGAGCTTCTGGATTTCCGCCCTAGAACAGTATTTCTTTTCCATCATTTCCTTGAGCTCGTCCCAGCTCAGTGCATAAGCAACATCTGTGCCAAGGGTTTGAACCTGAAGGTTCCACCAGGAGAGTGCACCATCTAAGAATAACCCTAAGATATAGGTAACACTCTGCTGGGGTGAACAATTACTCATCCTTAGAACGGAGTCAGTCTTTTCTATCCAACGAACAAACGCAACAGCACCTCCTGTGCCGTCAAAGTTTAATGGCTTGCAGTCCAGGAACTGTTTATAGGTGCAGCCAGTTGGAGGGTTATTTCCGGTGGCACCACCGCTGTGTTTGGAGCGGAGGGCTTCATGTCGTGCAATCACCTGTGAGATTCGTTCTTGAAGCTCAGCTTCTGTTCTTGGTAACGTACTGGCGTTTGTGTCTCGTCTGGGCGGCATTCTCTCCTGTCGAAAGGTATGAAGTAGGTTAGACAATATTCCATAATTGTCTATGAGGTACATAGTACCATAAGCCATCATGTAATCACCCAATTTCACATGTATATATAATCAATGTATGAGCGAGGAAACAATTACTGAGCCTTCACATAGGCTTAACAACTTGGCTTAATGTTTGTAATAAAATGAACTCGAGGTTACATCGCCTCGGTCATTTAGGTTTCAGTTATTTCCTGCTATATTAGCTTTATTGATGTGTATATTTTCCCAGAGATGGGGTTGTTCGTGTAGAGATGATAGAGTGCGTGACGTCGCTGAATCTTCTTGAATGTTACCCATCTTCACTTGTGTAAATGTCGTTTTCTCAAACGCCTCGTATACAGGTAGAAGTGTCAGTCACAAAGTAGGCTAAGACAAGCTTCCTACTTTATAATGTGCTAAAGCACTTATCTATGTATTGTTCTACCAGATGAAGGTGTGAACACCTATAGATTATTTTTGTGTGGTTTTCATTAGCTCGACCCGCAGAGTCCACCAGGATTTCTGTGCACTACAAGTCGTTATTACGTGGGCCCCCGTAATAATAAATTGTCTTGCACAGTTACCCCAAATTTTCTCTCGTCCAAGCAGATGATCAATCATGGAGGGGACACTACTGTCCTTATACCTCTGTCATTGCAAAGACCTTTGCGATGGTCCACGCACTAACACTCGTTATCGTTACGCGCGTATAGGCACGGTGATAGGAATGAAGAGAATTCCTATTAGTTGGAGGGGCACCTTCAAGATGAATACTTCATCTTCTTTTTCTGGTCAAGTACGTCGTCAATCTCGCTTCACAAAAAGCCGCAGGGATCTCGTCCTGCTGATTAAGAATTCATTCAAGGTTGCCGCCTCTGCCTCGTCATCATCACCGTAGTCAGGCACCTTCATGATCGAGAGGGAAGAGCAGCCAGCTCCTACGGAAGCAAGCTCAGAATCTTGTCTGGTAATCACTCTAGCCATGAGTTTTGCAATGAATGCGAGGTCGATAGCTTCATCGTGCGAGTTACGTACAATGATGGGAGTTGGAGTCAAAAGTATCTTGTTCACGTCAATAATCATTCCGTACACTTATTTGTATATATATATCAATAACAAATATGCTACTTAGCATAAACAAGCAATTTGATGCATTATATCACGTATAACTCTCGTTTTTGGGGGGTCATTTTTCTAGTTGTCGATTTACGACAAAAACACTACTTGGTACTAGTGGTCACCAAGAGTGTATTTTATTTTTGGCAAGTCTATCTCGTGTAGACTATGCCTTAATTGGCACCTTATTTTGAGGGTATTCCCTACTAATGTCCTTGCCTTGTCTCTTTTTGAAAAGTGTTTGACTCGTGGATCTTGGCGCTTACGTGAATGCAATGAAAAACCTTTTTGTAAAATGTTTTTGTGAGAGAACTCTAGTGATTGTAGTCTAGACTCGAGAAGGAATCCTAGTTCACTACAATCGAAGCTCTGATACCAAACTATCACACCCTGTCTTTTGCGGAAGCGTATGATGTGTGACTGGTTTAATATCATTGCATTCAATCGTAATAAACAACTACATGATTAAAACGATGTTCACCCATTCATAAAATTTGAGTATTACAAACACTTGTTATTTAAGTTTTCAAAACACGACCTTCGACAAGGTTACAAATCAACAAAAATGGATGACATCTAAACTTGAAGTCTACTTCTAGTTACGACACCCGCGCCCAAGATCCATCCTGACACCTGAAATACATGTAATTTTGGAAAACATCAACAAAAGTTGAGCGAGTTCATGCGTTTTGCATACCTTGTATGAAAACATGGTATGTATCATGTGTAAATAAAGTATTCTTGTGAAATAAAGTATTCTTGTGTAAATCAAGTTTTCTTGTGTACACCACGTACTAAATGAATGTTTGTACAAGGACATTAAGGCACAGGGAGCACTCGTAATGGCTCCTTAAAGGCATGTGAGGACATAGGGAGCATTAGTATTGGCTCCTTTAGGGTATGGGGAGTACTTGTTATGACTCCTTGTATGTGTCGATTTCCCTCGACTGTGTCGATTAACCTCGAATGTGTCGATTAACCTCGACTGGGACTCCGAAGCACTTCTAGGTACTAGTTGTGACCATGAGTGGGGTTCGGCCGTACCCGTTAGATCTAACCCTCGTCCCTAATTAATGAATGTTTTTAATGGCTTGGTACTAGTTTTCACCAAGACTTTATGGCATTTATAGTATTATGTTTGTTGAGTTGTGAAATGAGAAGATCAATCCCTTGTGCACTTATATAAACCATGTTTCCATATTAACCAATGTATATTATGTCCCTAATCACCCAACATTCAAATAAAATAATGAAAAGAATTATGGGGGGTGTCCCCACTTCCCATAACCGGTTCGAGGGGGGGGGGTATGGGGTTGGTGTCCCCACTTCCCATAACCGGTTCGAGGGGGGGGGGGGTATGGGGTTGGTTTCCAATGGTATAGTTACTAACTAGTTAGATTTCATTGTTAAGTTAGTGGTTTATTGTGTGTGGCTAATTATATAGTGTGTTTGGGTGTTCGGGGACCCTAACTAGCTCAGAAAAGTAAAAACAATGTGTTTAACAATATTTTTGTGTTCCGGGTAGAGTCCGGTTGTTCGGTTACGTACCTGTTCGTTAGAGTGCTAAATTGCACCGTTTAGTGTCCTTCAAGTATCTTTTTGTACCCCTTTCAATTCCCAACACTTGGGGAAGTATTCTGGGTAATAAAACGTAAATTTTTCATGATATTTATAGGTTTAAAAGCTTATTTGAGCTGAATTTAATAAAATTCTGCACTTAAAGTGCGTTTCGGGTGCTTTTTAGTGCGTATTTTAGCTTCCGTAATGTCTATATATAAACCCTTGTATGTGCTCTTGGGTTTTTAATATATTCTTGTCACTGGACCCACACCTAGGCTCCAATTCTATTGTCTGACTGCTTTCTGCAGTTTTGTTGACACAGTGTGTCTTACCAGTGAGTTTACTAATACTTTTGACGCAACGCTATTATAGAGTAATTCTTGTAGTATAAATCGTGCATGAATTCACTTGCATGGAATTCAAAAATTTATTTGTCTGGTAAACTAGATCGTGCACAGTCATTAAAGCACATATTACTGTTTATTTAGTGTACGAAATGTACGGAAAAGTGACGGTTGTCACAGAGCTGCTCTTAGTGGACCAGTAACAAGGTTGTTGAAGCGGCCGATTTGGCCTACTGCTTCTAGTGTATCCAAGCAAACTTGTCGGGGGTTTTCTTCGGGCCTTGTTTTGAGAACCTCAAACCGTGCTTGAGCAGCCCACTCATTCGGGTTGAACCTAGTAAACTTCTTGGCCAACTGAAAGAAAACATCAAACAATTAGCACGAAATAGTAAAATTTTCAAAGAAAACTAAAAACAGTCAGCTGAACATGAACCCGTGTTCAGTGGACACCCCCCATGTTCACTAGAAATTAGCTGAACACGCCCCCGTGCTCGCTGAGCACGACCCCGTGCTCAGGCGTCTGTTTCCCAAAAACTTCATTTTTCGACCCGGTCCCGAAAACTAGAAAATTTTTGGTTGAGTAGGGGCGGTTTCCCCCGAAAATGTAACCCCAAGTGTCGTTTTTCCCAAAACAAACCGTTTACCCCTTCAATTTCATCTATTTTGGTTCAAAAACAAGGGTTTGAGGTTTTTATGAGAAATCGGGCAAATCTACAAACAATTCAAGTTGATTTACTTCCTATAACATGCATCTATACTAACACTAACAGATCTAAGCAAAAATTTGAGGTTTGATTCGGTTCAAGTTGAAGAACCCTATATTTTCCCAAATTTTTGATGTTATACTACATGCAAGTGATTAATCTAACTAATTATGATGATAGAATCATACCTTAACGTTGTCGGAAGTCGGAAAAACGTGGAAATCTGCAGAAATTTTCGGTGGAACCAAAGAGTTTGCAGGGAAACGGGTCGTGTGGAAGTGAGAAATGACTAGAAAAGGGGTTTTATCCCGATAGTTGCGCGAACACGGCCCCGTGGGCGGGAAATTATATATATATATATAGGGAGAGGATCATGAGAAAACTAGATATAAATGAGAAAACCAAAAAACTAACCAAAAAAGCACTAAAAAGGAGGGGGGGAGACTTTTAATGAAGGAGGGGGGGACTTTTAATGAAGGAGGGGTAAAATTGGAAAAAAAATATATAACTTTTCAAACATTTCCCATTTCTCCATACGTTATCATTTTAAAACAAAAATGGCACCATAAGATCACAAATTTTTGTATCTTTCATTCAAGTATATTCGAGCATATTTTTTATGACATAAAAAAAGATTTATGGTGTCGTCTTGTTTTCAATACTTTTATTATAGTAGTACACATGTGCAATATAACATGTACTACAATTGCATTACATGCTTAAAATTAGCTTTTTGAGTCTAGTTTAGCTTTTAGGGTTAGTTTTTTTGGAGGTTTAGGATTAGGATTAGGTTTTTGGGTGTGGGGGGAGGGGGGTTTAGGTTTTTGGGGGGTGGGGGTGGGGGGTTTAGGTTTTTTTTATAGCATTACATGCTTAAAATTAACTTTTTGAGTCTAGTTTAGCTTTTAGGGTTAGTTTTTTTTGGAGGTTTAGGATTAGGATTAGGTTTTTGGGTGTGGGGGGAAGGGGGGGTTTAGGTTTTTGGGGGGTGGGGGGGGGTTTAGGTTTTTTTCGGGTTTATGTTTAGGGTTTAGTTTTAGTTTTATGGAGGGTGGGGGGTGGGGGGTTTAGGTTTTTGGGGGGTGGGGGGGGGTTAGGCTTTTGGTGGGAGGGTGAATTTAGGTTTTTGGGGGGTGGGGGTGGGGGTTTAGGTTTTTGGGGGGTGTCGGTGGGGGGTGGGTTAAGTGGTTTAAGCTTTATGTATTAGTGCACATGTGCAGTACAACAAAAAAATTTTTTTTTTTTTTTTTTTGAAATTTTTTTTCCCATACATAAAAAGTAGCGATTTTTTAAAAAAAAAAATGTAAAAAAATAAAAAAAAAATTTGGTATGTTTTTAGGTTTTTTTTAGGCTTTTTTGGTTAGTTTTTTGATTTTCTCATTTAAACTAGTTTTCTCATGATCCATCCCCTATATATATATATATTAGTGCATGTGTGAGTGACCTGTTTCCCGAAACTTGGTTTTAGAAATCTTACCGATTCAGAAGCTTTCTCGTCGTTCGTTACTTACAAGATATGATGTTGATGCTCAAACCTTTGTTTAATTTTCGGCCGCTTGTAGCGAGACTTCCTCCTCTTCATCCTCAATAAATCCTTGATAGAGCCTTAGCATTTGGCCATTGACTTTGAATGAGATCCCATTTCGAGATTTAATTTCGATTGCACCGTGTGGAAAAATGTGGGTGATGGAAAAAGGTCCCGACCACCTGGACTTTAATTTACCAGGAAATAATCAAAGTCGTGAATTAAACAATAGAACTTGATCTCCTACCCGAAATTCATTTGGTTTAATGTGTTTATAATGCAGATTTTTCATTCTTTCCTTATAAATTTCGGAGTTAGAGTATGCGCGATTCCTTAATTCGTCTAATTCATTTAATTGATAAAATCGATTTTTACCGGCCATTTCTAAGTCTAAGGTTACGTTTTTAATTGCCCAGTAGGCTCTGTGTACTATTTCTACCGGCAAATGACAGCTTTTTCCATAGACAAGCTTATATGGGGTTGTACCTATTGTTGTTTTATACGCAGTTCGAAAAGCCTATAAAGCGTCGTCTAATTTATCAGCCCATTCCTTTTTATTTAATCCTATGGTTTTTTCAAGTATTATTTTTAAACCTCGATTAGTCACTTCGGCTTGTCCGCTTGTTTGAGGGTGATATGCTGTTGAGACCCGGTGATAGACCCCATACCTTGTTAAAAAAATTTCAAGTTGATGGTTACAAAAATGGGTACCTCTATCACTTATTAATGCTTTTGGAGTTCCAAAACGAGAGAATAATCGTTTTAGAAATCTTACCACAACTCTTCAATCGTTTGTTGGAAGTGCTTCGGCCTCGGCCCATTTAGACAAGTAATCTACAACCACAAGTATATATTTGTTTCCTTTTGACGGTGGGAAAGATCCCATAAAGTCGAGTCCCCACACATCAAAAATTTCACAAACAAGAATGCCATTTTGTGGCATTTCGTTTTTGGAAGAAATATTACCTGATCTTTGGCAAGCGTCACATGTCTTGATAAGACTTTGGGTGTCTTTGTAAATGGTTGGCCAATAAAATCCTAAATCAAATACCTTTCGTGCGATACTCGCAGCACCATGATGTCCTCCGTGTGGACCTTCATGACAATGGCGGAGAATTCTCGTTGCTTCACTACCATGTACGCATCAACGGATGAGTTAGTCGGCACACATTTTGAAAAGATAAGGATCTTCACAAAAATAATGCTTTACATCGGTAAAGAATTTTTTTCTTTGATGATGTGACCATCCTTTTGCGACTATACCGCTAGCTAAGTAGTTAGCATAGTCGGCGTACCATGGCTCTTCTCAGTATTCTACCATTTCTAGGGACTCCGTTGGGAATTTTTCATTGATTAGCTCGTCCCTAGTTGCCTCCAAAGCTGGATCTTCCAAGCGGGAAAGATGATCTGCAGCGGTGTTTTCTGCTCCTCTTTTGTCTTTTATTGCAATGTCGAATTCTTGGAGGAGTAGAATCCATCTAATTAGACGTGGTTTAGCATCCTGTTTCCTAAAGAGATATCGAATGGCTGCATGGTCTGTATAAACTATCGTTTTAGAAAGAACAAGATAAGAACAAAATTTATCAAAAGCAAATAACACAGCTAGTAATTCTTTTTCTGTTGTTGTGTAATTTTCTTGTGCATCATTAAGTGTTTTACTAGCGTAATAAATTGGGTGAAAATGCTTATCTTTTTGTTGTCCCAAGACGGCTCCAACTGCAAAGTCACTTGCATCGCACATGATTTCAAAAGGTAATGTCCAATCAGACGCTATCATGATAGGTGTATTGACTAGCATTTCTTTTAGGGTTAGAAATGCTTGGTTGCAATCCTTGTCAAAGATGAAAGGGGCATATTTTTCAAGTAATTTTGTTAGATGCCTTGAGATCCTTGAAAAGTCTTTGATAAATCGTCTATAAAATCCGGCATGCCCAAGGAAACTTCTGATAGCTCTAACGGAGGATGGGGGTGGTAATCGAGAAATAGTGTCTATTTTTGCTCGACCAACCTCCATTCCTTCGCTTGAGATTTTGTGACCGAGTACTATTCCCTCCGTTACCATGAAATGGCATTTTTCCCAATTAAGGGCGAGGTTAGTTTCCTCACATTGAGATAACATTCGTTCAAGGTTATCGAGGCATTGGTCGTATGAATCTCCAAAGATAGAAAAGTCGTCCATGAAGACTTCCATTGTCTTTTCTATCATGTCATGGAAGATGGCCACCATGCAACGTTGAAAGGTTGCGGGGGCATTACTGTCACACCCTGATATTTCCACGTATTACCGGTGGGCCCGGTGGGGAGTATCGTGACGTAGTTGATATCATCATTGACAATTTATCACAGTTTAATACACAGCGGAAGTCGAAAGATAAAAACATTACAACCCGAATGAAAGTAATATCAATTATTACAAAAACGGTTGTAAGGGATCCACAGGCGGATCAAAGTTAAAAGGAAACATTGTTCAACAGATTTATAAACATCTAAGCTTGCAAGACTCTTTATTGATGCTAGGAGTAGCCAGCCTATTCCGCCTAGTACCTGCACTTAGCCTTTTTGGAAAATACGACAGTTTACACTGGTAAATACAATTAACCGACTCATTTTAAAAATGTTTAAGAAAATTGATTTGAATGCACAAGGCACAAAATATCTTTTATAACTTGGGACAATTATTTTAAAAATAATCTTGTATACAGATTTATATGTTTGCCGTCTGACGGGGCCGGTTAGAAGAGCCGGACAAGATTAACTGACACACGACATGTATAATGCCCACAAGGAAAATTCCTCATTGTGGATTACCATTTATACATACGCAACTGTCAGGTGTATGACTACACCTTGTGCTTAAGTCGTGGCTATTTCAATGAATTAGCCGATGATATCCAGGACATGGTCATTAACCCCCCAAAGGCCATATACCAAACAAAACAGATTAAAACGGGTTATGTAAATATATTAATCACAACCGATTTAAATAACTACACACCCGACCAAGCGGTATTATTATAATAACGTATCCCAAGCCCGTATAACGGAAAATAAGCTAAAAGTATTTACATGAGCAAATTATACAAATTTATCCCAGCCGTACAAATCAGCAAGTGCAAATATCTTTTACTGGGATCCTAAATCTGGAATGAAGGTTTTAATAACATATTAGATTCCTAACGGGTCTTACTTAAGTTTTAAACTTAGACCGGTTAGTTTTAATGAAAGGTATACGGTTCAAAACGCATAATTTAGCGAAGACCGGATTAGAATGTGGTTTAGACCCGACAAGTATGAAGACTTGTATAATATGGGTAAACTAAACACATTCTGGATTTTGAAGTGAAAATGATGTGGTTTGACCCGCTTCGGTTAATTTATGCAAACTAGTTACATAAACCGTACCGAACGCGATAATTGCATAACGGGTAACCAAATGAGTCATCAACAGGTTTCCTAAGTTAATATGCCTTAAATATGTTGTGATATCAGTAGGATACCTTCCATTATGCCCAAAACGGATTTAAAATCAATTTAAGCCCCGTAGGGGTATTTTGGTCATTTTAAGGATTATGAAAGAGGTCAAATATTAATCTGAGGTCCTGGTCTAAAAAACTCAGTAAAAATACTTAATTTAATAAGTTATATCAGTAGGGTATTGCGTATATGTGAAATCTATCATTTATAACCAAATTATGCACCGTAGGGGCATTTTGGTAATTTCACATAAGCTTTAAAGGTCAAAATGGGAAATCTGAGTTTAAAACTTTTCTTACTGTTAAAATATAAAAATTTACTTAAAACATCAGTAGGTATTAAGTCTTATATGCCAAAAATAGTTTTAACCCATACTATGCGTTTAAAACGCGTAAAAGTCGGTTTTAAGTGATTTTCAGGTTATAATAGGAAATCTGAGTTTCTGATCAGTTTATAAAGTACAAAATATTTTATTTATCATATAAAATCAGTAGCAAAAATTTTGGTATCAAAATGTTATGCAAAACTCATTTTATTAGCAAAAAGGGTATAACCGACAATTACCGAATCAAAGCAAGAACCCTATGCCATGATCAGTTTAAAAATAAATAAAAATCTTCAAAAATCCCAAAATATTATATTACATCAGTGGGTAAAAAGGTTTGGTGTAAAAATTTGGGTTTAGATAGGCTCTATGCTAATTATGTCGTTTAATTAATAAAAAGCTTTCAAATTACGATATTGAGCATAACTCCTAATTTAGACTTCAAACTGATGTAAAATTTTTAGGACATGTTTATAAATCAGTAATAAAGGTTTTTGTCCTTTCACATTTTCAATAATCTCGTTTTAAGGTCAAAAGGGCATAATGGTCAACATTTAAGCAATTAATGGAAACATGCAAATGAATCGGATTAATTAGGAACCAAGTTGTATAATCTCAGAGGGTTATACTAATCTATAACCTGGTCCTAATGGAACTCTAAGGCATATCTAAACTAAACTAAATCGGGTCAGAACTGAAAGTCAAAGCAAAAGTCTACTTTTGCGACTTTCGGTTTCGAACCGAGCCTAAACTCAAAATTGTCTGGTTGAACATGCTTAGACATGTTCTTACATTAATTACCAAGTTATATAAGTGTTAAAACAGGTTTCATAGCTTCTACATTGCTAATTATGAATTTATTTGCAAAATAGCTTTCTGTTGACTTTTTATAATTAAGTTTGACCCGACAATTGACCTAGTTAGAGTGGAAATAAGAGGGTGCCCTTTTAAGGGTTTATTACCCACATAATTACCAACTCATAGCCATTTTCAATTCGATAAATGACTGGACCATTAGTGATTAATCACTAAGTCAAAGCTTAATTACGATAAGTTTGACTTTTGGTCATTAAGCTAACAAAACATGAACTAGAGAGGCTAAGAACACTCACAATGGTCCTTAGCACGAAATAAGAGCTGATGGAAGCTTGCTTGAAGTCTAGAGAGCTCCAGAGAGGGGTTTTGAAATGATTTCAAATGAGCAAGATCAAGAGTTGCAACATGGTTTCCTTATATAGTGTTTTACATTACATGAGATCATTCCACACAAGTCTACAATTGTTTTCTGATGATCCCAGGTGTCCCCTATGCATGTAATACTGTTGGCTCAGTCCCTGAAATCGAAAACCACCATGCAATGGCGGTGGAACCGGCTGAACAGGCAGCTGTCCAAGTTTCTACCCAGTTACAGGTCTTACGGACCGTAAGCCTTAGGCTTTACGGTCCATATCCGTAATTTAAATTTTTATCGCCCAGATATGCTGCCTTACGGTCCGTAAGGCATACCCTTTGCAGTCCGTAAGCCTTATCAAAAGACAAAATTTTTGTGAACTTTTAGATTTTGACCATGCAATCTCATAAATTCGAATCTCATGTCATTTTCCAGTAGAGTGGACCATATATTCAGACCTTGTGTGCCCTTGCATGTGATGCCATGCACTTACATATTCTTGGACTTTGAAGAATGCTTTTTAAATGAAGTTTTGTCGTAAATGCACATAGGATTCCACTCTTTGAAAATTTGAATTATTTATCACATTAGTTAACCGGATTTGAATCTATATCAGATGTTTATAAAAACATATTAAGGTTTGGAATTAATAGAAAGGTCATTCAGAGGTAATAATTTTAACATGTTGACACCTTTAATCCCTTCAGATATCCTTCAACTAATTCCGGGTTATAACACATTTACCTTCCATGACACGTGTCTTTATAATATTGGTCATGATTTTTACGAGGTGTTACAATTACATAGACCAAAATGCATGCGTCGATAAGCAAAAGTTCTGTAGGGACATGTGAATGTTGTCTTTTCTTGGTCATACGGTGCTATCGGTATTTGAAAGTAACCTGAAAAACCATCTAAGAAACAATAAAATTTGTGACCAGATAATCTTTCTAACATTTGATCAATAAAAGGTAAAGGAAAGTGATCTTTCCTTATTACCTCATTTAATCGACGATAATCAATACATACTCTCCATCATGTGACGGTTCTTGTTGGTATTAATTCATTTTTCTCGTTAGTTACTATCGTCATACCTCCTTTCTTAGAAACTACTTGGACGGGACTTACCCAAGGACTATCGGAGACTGGGTAAATGAGTCCGGCGTCAAGTAATTTGATGACTTCATTTTTAACCACTTTTTGGATGTTTGGATATACTCTACGTTGTGGTTGTATTACCGATTTATAGTCATCATTCATTAAAATTTTGTGCGTGCACATGGAATGACTTATTCCTTTAATATCTACAAGATTCCAAGCGATCGCGTTTTTGTGTGTTTTCAAAAGTGTGATTAATTTTTCTTTTTCTATACTAGTTAATTTTGACGAAATAATTACAGGTAATTTACCATCTTTGTCGAGAAAAGAATATTCCAAACCTTTCGGAAGTTCTTTGAGCTCAAGAGGTGGGTCTTTAGGAGACTCCTTGTTTGGTTGCTCATTTTGATCAAGAACCAAAAAGGTTTGTTCTATGACGACCTCTTCTTCAGCAAAGTGGTCAATTTCTTCTCTTGTATTGGGTGGTTCATCTTCATATTCAATTAGGGGGTCATTATTGCCGAATGGATATTTCATTGAGCGCTCAAGATCGACACTTTTTTTGAATGCCCCTAATTGAATGGGTAGATTGTTATACTTCTGATTTTTCAAAGCTTCGTCGGTCTTTACAAAAGGTCGTCCCAACACTAGTGAAGCGTCATCAAGGATGACGAAGTCGGTTGGGATTACCATTTGATTGGTTTGGGCCAACACATCTTCAACTATCCCTATTAATTTTACTGTTTTCCGATTAGATAGAAAAATGGGTATTTGAAGTGGAGAAAAATCACTAATACTTAATTTTTCGAAAATGTAGTTTGGCATTATATTAACAAAAAGATCTTTATCAATGGTAATATTACTAATAAAGGAATTTTGAAAGAAACATGGAACCGGTGTGACGTTAATTTCAAATGGATCTTCTTTTATTAGCGTAGTTTGATCATTTGTTAACTTAATGCTTACCGTTTCGTCAATTTTAGTGTTAGTGTTTAACTCTTTTAAAAACTTAACATGAGTGGGTACTAAACAATGATTTTCAAAAGAAGGTGACAAGAGATTAATTTCTTTAAAATTAGACTCTTCTTGGATTTTAACGTTGTCGGACTCACCTTTTTCGTTGTTAACTCATGTGTCGGCTCATATCTTGGTTCCTCATAGTAAGTATATGAAGATTGAGGCTCATATCTTGGTTCCTCAAAGTATGAGTATGAAGGCTCATACCTTGGTTCATCAAAATATGAGTATGAGGGAGAAGGTTCATACCTTGGGTCTTCACAGGGTGTGTATGAAGTGGATGGCTCGTACCTGGGCTCCTCATAGTAGTTGTATGAAGGGGATGACTCAAAGAGGTCACAATATTGTACCGAATGAGGGTTCCCACAAATGGTGCAATAGTCTTCCCTATAATCATCCTCCTCATAGTGGTAGTTGTAATCTCCTGAGTATTGATCCATAAGAATCACTCAGCAGACCACAACAGAGTCTCGGGACCAGTAAACAAAAATAAAAACAGAAACAGAGGCTGGACACGGCCCCGTGTTCAGTGAGCACTGCCGCGGGGTCAGGTTCTGTATCTGGGCGTTTTAAAAGTGACTGGTTTTGTGCAGCATGGGGGCGTGTTCAGCGAACACGACCCCGTGCTCAGACTCTGTATCTGGGAGTTTTTTAAAAATATGCAGCACGGCCCCGTGTTCAGTGAACACGGCCCTGTGTTCAGTCTACTGTAATGCAAAAACTAACTAAAATGCAGGAAATGTGCGCGCAATTTTAAAAAGGTTTTGAAAAACTGATTAGGGCGTTGATTTTAAGCTTTCTTAAAATCCTTATGTCGCCGGAAACGGCGCCAAAAACTTGATGCGTGTGTAGCGTTATATGTTTTGTTTATATTTTAAGCCCTTTTTAACACTTTGGTCAAGTTTTAAATTTATAAAACACGATATCTTACTAACACTAAACACACATATGGGCAAGTGCACCCATCATGAGCGTAGTATAGCGTTGGTAAGATACCGAAGTCGTCCAAGGACACAAGAGCTTTTAGTACCGATTTATCCTCGACGTCTAATCAAATCAAATTTTTTGAAAAAGTTTTAAACATGAAAATAAAAACTAAAAATGCTGAAAAATAAAAATAAAAATAAAACAGATAGACAAGATGAATCACTTGGATCCGACTCGCCTTTAGTGTAACCTTTGATGATTTCCGCACTTTTGCACATTTTAAGAGATTATCTTAGTTATAGTAGTATGCCCCTCTTTTGAAGGTGAAGTTACCCTCAACCTAGTAGTTTGAGTCAGCATGGATACAATCCTAAAGGGTCAGAATATTGAAAGATAATTAATTAAGTATTTTATATAGACAGTAAAATAACGCCAAGACACCACGGACAAATGATAAGGAAGTTTCACCTTCAACATAAGAAACTAGTTATTAAAGTCATTAATAGAAAACCAAATAAAAAGTCCGAAAAGTTTAGAAATCAAAAGTATTACACTAAATGCTTGTCTTCACCAAGTGATGTAAGAGAGTTAGGCAAACATGGCCTTTGATTGTCAAGAACCCTTACTATCAATCTTGGATCCCGAGAGTACTACACACACTCTATGATGGATGATGGATGATGGTGGTGGATGTGGGTGTTGTGATGGTGGTGGAGTGTGGGTGAACTGGGAGAGAGGTGGTTTGCCAAGGGATGCCATTGAAGTGATCCAAGCACCTCTATTTATAGACTGTACAGAAGCTCGGACATGGCCCCGTGTCCATTGGGCATGGCCTCGTGTCCATCCTTATTCTCTTTCTTCATTAAATGCAATTTGTCTACATTAGCTCCACACGCCCGTGTTGAGCTGGGCACGCCCCCGTGTCGGGAATAGAAGCTTCTATAGCTTTGTCCTTTCTGCAGACACCTGGCCACGCCTCCATGTCCGCTGGGCACGGGGCCGTGGTCAGCCTTCTGTTTTCTTGTTTTTGCTTGGGAAGATGCTGTCGAGGGGTCGGGCATGCCACGTTTGTTCCTTTTCTTGTATTTTTGTTAGATTTTGCTGCATATTTGTTCCTTTTGTTCATTTACGCTCATTCAATCCTGAAAATACAAAAGGAAGACAAAGGCACACTTTTTCCAACATTAGTACTAAAAAAGGGTTAGTTTTATGCTTCATTTGTTGTATTTTATATGTTGCATTTTACACACATCAAATACCCCCACACTTGAATCTTTGCTTGTCCTCAAGCAAAACTCTTTATAATGTGGCTTATTCTCCCAAATGGAATGGGTAGAAGAGAAGTTTTTGGGCTTGTCTTGAGTGTCGGGAATCCAAGATCTTTATTAGGCTTTATTTTTATGTTATTTACAACCCTATTCGTTATGATTTATTTAGAACATTTCATAAGAGAAATTACTTATTTGGGCATAACATGCCTTTTTAAAATTTCATTTATATACAAGTTCACATACCTCACGGGAGATCACTCAACACTCGGCCGAAGATGTATTTTTGTTAAAGGAATAGCTATTTTAGAAAAATATCGGATAAACCGTCTATAATATCCTGGCAGTCCAAGAAAACTTCACACCTCCGTCGATGATTCAAGGACTTTCCACTTAGTAATCGCCTCGATCTTTGTGGGATCCACATGAATTCCTTCATGATTAACCAGATGTCCAAGAAATTGTACTTCTTGTAACCAACATACACATTTTGAGAATTTAGTATAAAGCTTCTCTTTTCTCAGCAAATTTAAAAGTAAAAACAAATGCTTTGCATGATCTTCTTTACTCTTAGAGTAAATAAGAATATCATCTATAAAGACAATTATGAATTTATCCAGATATGGTTTACATATTCTGTTCACCATGCCCATAAATGCGGCTGGGGAATTGGTTAAACCAAATGGCATGACTGTAAATTCATAATGACCATACCTTGTTTAGAAAGCAGTTTTAGGAATGTCCTCTTCCTATACTTTCAGTTGATGATATCCTGAGCGTAAATCGATCTTAGAAAAGAATCGAGCTCCTTGAAGTTGATCAAACAGATCATCGATTCTCGGTAGTGGGTCCCTATTTTTAATCGTGACCTTCTTCAATTCCCGGTAATCAATGCACATACGCTGTATGAAACCTTTTTTAATCGTGATCATCGATTCTCGGTAGTGGGTCCCTATTTTTAATCGTGATCATCGATTCTCGGTAGTGGGTCCTTTTTCTTGACAAACAAGATTGGGGCTCCCCATGGTGATGAACTAGGCTGTATGAAACCTTTTTCCAGAAGTTCGTCCAATTGTTTCTTTAGTTTTTGCATCTCCGCTGGTGTTAAACGGTAAGGTGCCTTGTGTTAGTGCACTTTTCGTACGTCTGCCACTGTTCGAATAGCTAGATAGAGCATGTATTGAATATTGTATAGAATAGAGATAGTTGGACAGGTTTTGTAAATGTCAAAGTCCATCCGGACGGATGACCATCCCACCGGATGACCATCCGGTCGGATGGCAATCCGAACGGATGGACACATGGTAGGAAATGTCTATAAATAGGGACCTTGGGGTTCCATTTGGACAAGCTTTTGGTTCCCAGAGGGGAAATGCTGTCCAACTGGTCTCGCGGTGCTGTAAACGTTGAATAATCAATAGAGACCAGATTGAAATTGACTGTTTGGTGTTCTATCTATCTTCTACTTGTTTCTTTTCGTTTCTAGTCGTTATAAACGCACCGAACACGTCATTTCGGGACCGAAGCTCCGTCGAACTCTCCGGATCCTGGAATCAGCAGTGGTATCAGAGCATCCAGGGAGCTGAATCGAGATCAACGACACCGAATTCACCGGAATTCGAGTTTCACTTGCCGATCAGAGTCAAATTTCACCGGAGATTTGACATTTCTTGCCGATCAGATTCAAATTTCACCAGAAATTTGACATATTTCTTCTCTTTCTACTCATTTCTTGCATTATTTCTCAGTTTGTTACCTTAAAATCAGAAAAACTTAAAATTGAACGTGAATCTACGGTTAAATATTGATAAAATCGATATCATTTGATTCGCAATCAATCAAAGTATAATCCTACTAAGTTTCATAATCAAATTCAACCTAAAACTAGATCAAATTCATCAAAAACCGTGTTTAGCTGTTCATATGTGCTGACGTCATCCACTCGCTCGGACAGCTGTCCGAACGGATTGGAATAGTTAGTATCTGCTAGTTGCTTGCTGACATCATCAGTGTTACTTGCTCGGATTACTATCCGAGTGGTGTGATTAAGTTTGATCAAGAACTTCAGCTTACGTCATCATCTCACCCGATCGGATAGCAATTCGATCGGATAGGATTTGGAAGTGCTAGTTTACCTGTTAACCTGTCATCCGGTCGGATCACCATCCGAGCGGTGAAACGTTGAAAAGTCAACTTTCAAAGTCAAGCTTCTCACTCAAACAGATAACCATCCGAGCGGATCACCATCCGGTCGGATAGCCTGTGTCACTCGTTAGGATAGTGACTCAATCGGATCATCATCCGATCCAAGAGTTTTATTTTTGAAATTTGCAAAAATTTTCTAAGTGTTTGTTGACTATTTCAGGTACGTGAAAGATAGACGAATTCATGAATCCTTTCAGTGATATGTTTGCCTTTGCTGGAAACTCTGGAGATGATGGTACTTCTAGCAACACCAATGAGAACACGTCAAATGCAAAGAAAACTTTGTCGGATGCTTTAGGTGTGGAAAGTGCATACGGAACATATAACAAACCCCCAAAGTTGATGGCGATCGAAGAGTACAGTCGGTGGGCCAAGAAATTTGAAGAATAGCTAAAGGCATTTGCGTATACCAGCTGGAAAAGTCTAAAGAATGGATACAGTGATGGAGGGAAAAATGGTGAAAATTTGACATCAACTGAAGAAATAGATGTTTTTGTTGCCGAGCAAAAGTGCATCGCGTTGCTATTTCAGTCTGTTCGAGAAGATATAATATCTTTGATCGAGTATACCAATGCTAAAGATCTGTGGAAAAAGTTAGAAGTAAAATGCTTGGGAAGTACAGAAATAGTGAAAAACAAAAGGAAACTACTAAGAAAAGAGTTTGATTTATTTGGTTGTTTAAAAAATGAATCAGTTTGTAAGATGATTGAGAGGTTTGGGCACTTGAAGTTAGAGTTGGTGAGACATGGAATTACCTATTCTCAAGAAGAGTTAGTCGACAAATTATTTGATTCGTTTCCAGATGAGATGGATTGGCAATACTACGCGTTAATGCTGAAGAATACTATCAAGACTGAAGAGATGACAGTGGATCGGCTTATCGAGAGACTAGAGAGTCACGAGCTGGAGATAAAGAAAACACACAAAGTCAATCATTCGTCCTATCAGCAGAATTTGGAGTTGTATTATCCAAAAAGCATGATTCCCAAGAATACGTCTCCCAAGACAGCTTTTTCTGCTGAAAATTCCAACAAAATCCAAAATTCCAACACATCTAGCAAAGAGAGTGTAAGCAGTGGATTTCACAGTGGCTCTTCGTCTACTTCAAACCAATCAACTGCAAAGAACTTATTTCAATGCAATATAGCTGTGGATTTAAAGAACGCTCAAAACTTCAGCGAGGAGTCTGCAAAGCAACATATGGTTTTCTTAGCTTCTGTGCTAGAGTCTTATGAAATCGTTGTGGCAGGCAAGATTGGCAACACCAACCTAACAAAGGAAGATTACGATCAAATAGATCCTGAGGAGATGGAATTGATCGACATAAGGTGGTGTATGGCCAGTGCAGTGAGAAGGGCACAACGTTTTATGGAGATTACAGGAAGAAAGTCTATTGGTGGACCATCTACCAAGTTAGGCTTTGACAAGTCAAAAGTGACCTGTTTCAAGTGTAAACAAAAAGGTCATTTTAAAAGAGAATGCCGGAATGCTTATGCTGATGATTCTGAAAATCCGTTCAAAGAAGATTACTGCAAGAGAGCAATTTATCATCAGAATAAATCAGAACCACCAAGAATGAAACAACTTGAAGATAATAAAGAAAAATCCAGAGCTCTCGCTGTGATTCATGATGATGAAGGATTTGACTTGAGCGAGAACCTGACTAGTGTCTGTCTTCTACCGGAGCTTTGTACTTTCAGAACAACTAATAGAAAGAACAGACCATGTTTAATCGTTGAATTCTGTGTTGATCATCTATGATTTGTCATAATGGATTCCGCACATTAGACAAAGTCGATTCATCTTGTTCCTTACGATCAGATCCTGTGCAAAGGGACCAACACCTTGGCAATCGGTGCTGTCCCTGGTAGTAGGTGAATTCTGAATTCAACCTCTCTATCTGGTGGTAATCCAGGTAGCTCTTCTGGGAAAACATCTGAGAATTGAGATACTACGGGAATATCTTTCAATTCTTTTCCTTTAGTGTTAATGATTATGGAAATCATATACACTAGTGATCCTTTCCTTGCATAACTTGCTGTTTTCATCACAGAGATGAATTTTGTTGACCTAGTTGTCTTATCTCCTTTAATTGTGATCTTTTCACCCTTTGGTGATCTTAATTGTTTTGACTTTTGATCACAGAGAATACTGGCATGATTGGCTACTAACCAATCCATTCCTAATACAATATCAAATCCAGCGAGATTCATTGGGTAAAGGTTAGCAATAAAATTATGGTCTAAAATTTCTATTCTTGCTCCCTGCAAGATTTCAGTAATCTTAATGGATTCTCCATTTGCTGTTTCTACCAGACATTCTTGTTGAAGTTTAGTTAATGGTTGATTGAGAAGGTTGCAGAACGAAGTATTAATAAAACTTTGGTTCGCACTAGAGTCAAATAATACTTTAGCAAAAATATCATTAACTGAAAACGTACCGGCAGTCACATCCGGAATCATCTTGGCCTCTTCATCTGTCAGAACAAAGGCTCTGGCATTCTTGGTAGTTTTGTTGTTCATTGCTGGAGCTAGTTTCGGACAGTTTGGTTTGATATGCCCCGTCTCTCCATACTTAAAGCATAGCTTATTGATGGGTTTCTTCCTGCAGTCTTCTTCCTTGTGTCTAGATATTTTGCAGAAGTTGCAGTATATGGAACATCTTCCTGAGTGCTTCTTCGTGCAGTACTTATAGTAAGGTGTAGAAGTAGAACTTGTACCTTTCCCACGGTTGGAATTGCCATAGAGAAATTCCTGGGTAGTTTTTAGGCTAGGTTCTTCCTTTGGTTCTCTTCTTGCGTATGTACTAATTCATCAGTCAAGGTATTGGCTAGTTCTACGGCTTCTTCTATGGTTTGTGACCTGGCTGGCTTGACTATGTGTCTGATTTCACTAAATAAATCCCCAGATGTAACGGGAGATTAATACTGGTTCTGGTGAGACTAGGGTTGGCACTATTCTAGCATATTCGAAGAATATGGTAGTGTAACCCTTGCAGTCTATTCTAGTCATTTTAAGATTTAAGAACTTATTAGCGATTTGTTCCTTTTCATGAGTAGGACAAAATTTCCTTTCAACCATGTTCTTAAAGTCAGCCTATTCCATATTATAGACTTTATCACTTCTTCTAGACTGGAGAATAGTATTCCACCATTCTAAGGCTGCATTTTTAAAAAGATTAGAAGCAAACATAATCTTATCTTCCTCTGCACATTTGCTTATTTTTAAGACTGCTTATGTCTTTTCTATCCAACGTAGAGCTGCAATGGCTCCTTCATTGCCAGAGAATTCTATTGGTTTACAGGACCAAAATTCTTTGTAAGAACAACCATATGCATGGTTCTTCTTCTTTTTGGAATAGGCAATTGAAGTAGCGGTCCATTATTCATGTTGTGACTGGGCTCAGTAGGTGATCGTTTACTTCCACTGTTAGTTTTATTATTTTCTGCTTCCTTAACAGTCTTGATAATATATGGCATAGCGTCTATGATTCCTTGGGCTACTATATGTTAGATGGCACTGTTATCTATTTGGTTTCCATTATTTTCATTATTCTGGTTTTCCTGATTTACTTCGTTGTCCATCTGGATTATAAACATTTATCAGGTATTAATATCACAAAATAAGATTTAATGTAAACAATCACGCAAACAAATTGATCAAAATCGTCGAGCATTGCGACTTTTACTCTTTTCATATATATATCTATTACAATCTACAACTGGAATTTAAACACACTACTAGTTATGCATCAATGTTAGGTTATCTATTCTAGTGGATTTTTTTTCAAACTACACACATTTATATATATATATATATTACTAGGGGTTGTTCCAGAAATGCATTTCTCGCTCGTCGTATTTCCACACGATCTTTTCTCCTATCTGTTTTATGCTCTCTCCTTCCTCCACTAATTCCTCACCAAATGTGCGAAGTTCCTTCACATTCTCTTCACTTATGGATGGCAGTGGTGCGGGTACTGGGTCAGGGTACTGAGGTATAGGTTCTCCATATGGGTATGGGTCGCCTAACACACTCTGAAAATACGGATCGTTATTCCAAAATGGATCTAAAGGGTTAAGGTTGGTATACTGTGCTATGGGATCTGGCATCGGTTCTCCTTGTGGATAAAATTCCTGATATTCTCTATGGTCATCTTCCCACGGATCATACGCTAAAGGATTAGGTGCTGGGATTCTAGGTATCTCGTTAGGGTCAAATGCTAGTATGGGTAATTGGTTTCCTTGGTTAAGTTCTATCTCCATTGGTTGGGTTGGGAATAGTGGCAATGGTTGTGGTGCAATGATCTGATCTAGGTTTGGATCTGCTGCAGTAGTGGCTAGTATATGAAAGTTGCCAACCGTCTATTAACTGCTTCTTGGGTCTGGGCGTTTACTTCCCTATTGGCTGCTGCTAACGCTCTCTGTTGTTGTAACTTTCTCATTCGCTTTCTCCTCTCATGTGCTTCCCGACTAAACCATCCTCGCTTTTTCGAAGGGGATGGTTCCTCGGATTGCGCCTTAAAGATGAAGATTCCTTCTTCAGTGTCATCAGAATACCCCGAAGGAGTAGGCTGTGATGAAGTTACTTCACTTTTGGGAGAACTAGCTGGGTGACAATAGGCGTCAGACGTACCTTGCTCACGCATACTGTAAACTAACAGATTGTCAAATAACACAAAACAATAATATACATGTATACATAATCACATAGATTATTTCCTAACATAAAGGATAAAATCTTGGTGTTAGCAGAACACTTCCGTGGCTTAAATCAGTGGTCGTAGCTTTGATACCACTCTCGGTCGCAACCCTCAACCCCTACCCCGGGAGCGGGCAACCGCGAGGATAGTATAGTGGTATTGGTGTTTATTAATTTGGCAGTGAAAATTAACATCAGAACCGTAGTTAGGAAATAGTTTATCAGAGTTAAAACACCACATTTTATAAATAATGTTTTTATAGGGATAAACCCTAATTTATTGAAATAAAACTTCTTTCTTGTTTAGGTAACTTTTATAGCCACTTTTTCAAGACTTCAATGCTCTCCAGCTGGCTTCTATTTGGCTTTCACATTTTGTTTCCTAAAACGCGTTTTAAAAAGTTTTATCAGCAAGAAATACTTGCGAGTGCATCCCAGTTTAATCAAAACAGGATTTTATATCTTTTCAGTATTGAGAGCGATTACAATGTTTTTATCTACCCAATTACCACCCACGGTACTGCCAATCCTGACTTGTGGTCATGCTACTACTCACAGTGTAGTAACAAGTAATGTATACAAACCCCAACATACCGACAATAATTGTAGAATACATAGACTCAATCACTGTTAAATATACTTTAAAATAATTAAGGTTTTGTAAAACAGTTTACAAAAACAAGATGTACTCACATTGCTGTTTTAGATAATACTACTGCTTTCTAGTTATAATCTATTAAAATTAAACAATGCACACGTGTTAGTAAGATAACCCAATTTACATTAGCCATACCCCCGAGACAGAACTCCAACGACTGAGTCAGGCAGAGCCTTGATATGCGTTACGGAGCTCTAGATCAATCGGGCAGAGTAACTAATACGTAACCGAGGGTTATAATACTTACAACGAGGTAGAGCTTCGCTTTTTAGGGGTATTATACTCGAGTATTATAGCACCATATGTGTCGAGAGAGAAAAAGAAATGAGCGAATGTGAACTGTGCCTCTCCTGCTCTATTTATAGCTTGTTTAGAAGATCGTCGCGCCCCACGACGCCCCTTGTGCTTGTCCTTCGCGGGCCGCGAGGACCCTAGGCTAGGGCCTAGGCTTGGCGACTCATCAGGTAGGCTCGACACAGAAGGGGGACACATGGTGTACTGAGGAGTCGCCTTGTGTCACTCCGTTGCGCCCCGCGACAGACCTAAGCCTCATCCGTCGCGGGCCGCGAGGCTCTATATTTATTTGTTTTATTTGATTTTTATTAATATAAAGGTATTTTAGGGTTATTTTTCGTATACGAGGTGTATTTTAGGACGTATAGGAGTATTTTAATGGTTTTGGGAGAGTTGTTATAGAGGAAAACCATACAAAGCCTGAACGGAGTAATTCCCACAGAATTATGAAAATGGGTGTTATACCACTAATGCGCTAATGGTAGCCCACATGTAAGGCTTTTCAAACACCATACATTGTAGATAGCACTCAAGATACCAATTAACTACGTCAGTTTGGCCATCCGTATATAGATGGTAAGTTGTGGACATAGTCAAGTCAACCCCTTGTAAATGCCATGGACTCCCTCCAAAAGTTTCTAAGAAAAACTGTATCATAGTCAGAGACAATTGAGAATGGGCAGCCTTGATGTTTAAAAACGTCAGCAAGAAAATTTTGAGCTACCACAATAGTATAAAATGGATAACTAAGGAACATGAAATGACCATGCTTTGTAAGCATGTCGACTACCACCAATATGGTATCTTTACTAGTAGATGTGGGCAAACCTCCAATAAAGTCCATGGAAATGTTAACAAAAATAGATTTTAGGATTGGAAAAGGATGCAACAAACCCATACAAGCTATTGTTTCACTCTTTGATCTTTTACATACATCATAGTCCCTAATGGTCTACCTAACCAAATTGGAAATACCTTTCCAGTAAAACATGCATTTAATTCTTTGAGTGGTAGTAAGTATTCCCGAGTGGCCCCCCATAGGAGAGTTGTGACATAAATTCACAATGTCTTGTCTTAATGACTCGTGCCTCCCCGCCATTAATCTATTTTTCCAGTATAAAATTTTTCCATCCCACATAATGTGAGCTAAAGATTCCTCATCTTGAACTTGCTGTAACAGCTGAGATAAATCAATATCTTTAGACCAATTGTCCTTGATTCATTGTAGCAATAATAGTTCAAAAGGGGATACATTTAACCCAAACAGAGAGGTTGTTGTCACCCAAGATAATGCATTTGTAGCAAAGTTCTCCTCTTATTGTCTATACACAATCTCATAACCATACTCCGTTAGTTTTGCTAACCACGTGTGTTGTAAAGGAGTGGTGACTTTTTGTCCCAATAAAAACTTAAGGCTCTGTTGATCAATATAAATTGTAAATATGCCCATAATTAGATGGTAAAGCCCACTGTTTAACAGATATAAGAATAGAAAGTAACTAATTTTCATAGACAGATAACACCAAATGCTTAGGTGATAGGGCTTTGCTAATGTACGCAAGTGGATGCTTATGATGAAACAACATTGCCCCTAAGGGTGGGGTTCTAGAGTGAACACTAGTGTATTTGTGAATTGGGTGAACAAATCATGGCCATTGATTTACATCATCAAATCGTAAAATACACTAGTGTATTTTCATCATCGTATATTGGCCATTGATTTACATTTGTGTATTGATAATCAAGGGCTAGGATTAGTTCACTAGTGTTCACAATCAAGGATATTGTTCACAAATGAACCTAACCCTTGCCCCTTAACCATCTGCTGATGCATCAGTCTAAATAACAAAGGGTAAATCGAAATTGGGTAATGCTTGAACAGGAGCGGTACCTAACGTATAAAGCAGCTTGAGCTCTATCATTCCACACATATGCATCCTTCTTTAATAAAATTAGTTAACGACTTGGCTAACACCCCCCCCCCACCCCCTAAAGGATCTGATAAACCTATGGTAATACCTAGGGGTGTGCATGGGTCAGTTTGGGTCGGTTTTGACCAAAAACCATAAAGATTTATTGCATGTCAGTTAAGTTCGGTTATGGTGGGTATGGAAAAAATGATAACCATAACTGACCCGCTACTTCCGGTTTTCAAAAAAACCATTAACCGACCCACCCGTATTTAATTGGTTTGGTTTTTTCGGTTCGGTTTTGGCGGTTAATTCGGTTTTTTGCACACCCCTAGTAATACCCTACAAGTCTAAGGAAACCCCTCAACGGTTTTAGAGTAAGTTGAATCAGCCAGTTCTTAACACCTTCAAGCCTTACCGGATCTGTACTAACCCCCTCATCAGAAATCACATATTCCAAATATTTAACTCCAACCCCCTAAAAGTAAATTTAGACATCTTAACAAACTATCACACCCGCTAAAACCAGAGTTGTGCACGACTTCTTGGTATCATGACATATGTAGTGGAATATATATCTAAGGCTTGAGGAATGTTGAACGCCAATTCATCTATACACCTTCTAGGTAGTTGTTCAATCTAAAGTCTATCTTGAACATGTCAAGGTCTCGGACTTCTAGGGTTCTGAATATTTCGCCTATATTCAACGGTGCCATAGTTAAATGTTACATGAAAAACATGCTTCAAAGTGTCCAAATAAACTTGGTGACTTCATAGGTTTTATTTGACATGATGGAAATCATTTTCTTTATATGTTTTGAAAAGATCGTTATTAAAAATGTATAATAGACACATCTTTGTAAATTCAACATACTCATCTTTGAAAAGATAAGCTTAACATATCTTTAAAATAACCCAGTTACACTTGTCAGTAAATATATTTTTGAAAACTAGGTATTCTTACCACGAAAGACATAACACATGTATCTTCAAATAAATCAACATGTAAACCAACGAAATACATATTACTTATATCTTTTATTACTTGGCATACAGGTCAATGTAAGACATAACATCTATGTCTAGACGAACTCCGTCAACCATAACCTTAATGGTTTCTATCAATTTTTTCATAATTTCATCAACCATAACCTTAGTAGTTTCTATCGGTTTTTAATCATTTCGTTAACCATAACCTTAATGGTTTCGATCAGTTTTTAATCATTTCGTCAACCATAACCTTAATGATTTATATCAGTTTTTAATCATTTCGTCAACCATAACCTTAATGGTTTCTATCAGTGTTTAATCATTTCGTCAACCATAACCTTAATGGTTTTTATCAATTTTTTAGCATTTCGTCAACCATAACCTTAATGTTTTCTATCAGTTTTTAATCATTTCAAACACCGAATGCACTTACCCTAAGTGATCTTATTCTTAAGCTAGCAAGACTCAACAATGTCGTAATTATCATGAGTCGTATAACCAAACCTTGATGGTAGTTTTGCCCCCAAACCAATGTTTACCACAAACACATAATACGTTATAGATATCTTGCAACATTTACCATTCCTGATAGGTTAGCGCTACTAACCATGAGGGATGTTGACGTGATGTCGTGGTCACAATCAAATTTAATCCAATTACTACTAAATAGATAGTGGTAAGTGGGTATCGAACACAGGGAGTTTGTGGAATATGAGTTATTTGAAGATTTATCTAAGTTAACTACGATTAAACTAAATGCAAGTAAAGTAAATTTCAAGAGTTGATTTGATTGAATTGGTTTTAAAACTAAAATTACTAATATAATTGCAAAGATAAAAATTTTGGTTGTAAGCAAATTAGAGACAAATGACCATCCTAGAGTTCTGGTTTCAATTGACATTCATGTTATCATTCCACTAGAAAGAACTACATAGACATAGCTCATATGTGACTTCTTGCAGTGATGAAAGGGAACTAAGTACTCAGATTCCTAGAACGTGAGGTTGTTACTCGATGATCAATCAACCCTTACCCAAGCCTAACTATACCCATGATATCTCGATTGCCAACGGCACCAAGAACGTACGGTTTCTAATTAGTTTAACATATGAGTCAACAATTTACAACAAAGTAATTGTCACGGCCCCAGCCCCGGTTTTACCCGGTTTAGGAGCCGCGGAACAGAAAATCCCGCGGTATTTATTTAATTGAGTTGACAGCGGAAGATTTTAACAGGATCTTTTAAAACTGAAAATGCCTTATTATTTTATTCCATAATTCGGGATAAAACCCCGGTAATTTACAATAGGGTGATTTCACTGGGAAATCTTTATTTCATAAAACATGTTTCTTTATTTACATTGAGCCACTTTCTTAAGCTTGTAGTGCTTCACGGCACTTTCCTGGATCACAACAGATCACCTGAAACATGTTTGAAAAAGGTTTTGTCAGCAGGGAAATACTGGTGAATCATTTTTTTTACTAAAACGACATATTGTTATAATTTACAGTATTAAGAGCGATTACAATGTTTCCGTATATCAACCAACTACCCACAGTATTTGTCACTCGACCATCCATTGGTAACCTCATTGTCCAATGGTGTCTGTGACTATGGTTATATCACCCCTTGGCTACCCCGTTGTCCAATGGTGACGGTTATCAAGTAATGTATACAAAACCCCACATACCGGCTGTAATTTGGATATTACAAAGACTTAATCCCTGTAATTATAACCTTGAAAATAAATAGGGTTTTGGAAATAATTTGATAAAAAGAGAATGACTCACATTGCAGATTTAACACGAGCAGAGTCTAATCTACATATTAGCCTTGTTAACCAAGTTTAAATAACAATGCACACAAAACTAGGTTAGTAACTAATACAGCATTTACGATAACTCACAAGATTAAACCCTCATAACGAATGACAAAGTGCGATACTTAAACATCCATCGAATTTACGACGAATGACAAAGCATAACCCTAATGTGGGCAGCACTTAAACATCCATTGGATCGTTTTAATCGATCGGACATTGAATCGTAGCAGCGATCGAGTTATTACCCTGTTATAGCGGCAGCGTTTCGTTTCTGTGTGTGTTTTTGTAGTAATTGGACAATATCTCAACATACATATTGAGTTTGAACGTCGAACTAACGCACAATTGCAAGTACCAGACTCCCCTATTTATACATGAAAAACGGCGCCCTCGCGTGGCGCGAGGGGCTTGTCGCGTGGCGTGACGGGTTACTTTTAGGGTAGGGTAGGTTCGTTTCCGTTATAGCCTTAGTGAGTCACGTTTCGACGAATTTCAATTCCTACAGCAAACAGTGAGGATATTATCAACTAGGGTTTACCCCCCCTGAGTTTTAGGGGCCCTGATCCTGATTCCGATTGTTCTGAAAATTGTAGGGTTTATGCAGAATCACTTGGGAATCTTAATTAGGGTTTCCTATTGAAGCACAATTAATAATAATTAGGACTTTTGATGAGAGTTGTTACATTCTCTCCACCTTAATAAAAATCTCGTCCTCGAGATTTACTGGAACAAGTGAGGATATTTCCGTTTCATTTCCGATTCCAACTCGCAAGTGTATCCGGGTCCTCGTTTTGAATCCCACTTGACTTTGACTAGCGCTAGTCGCTTGTGCTTGAGAAACTTAATCTTTCTGTCTTCTATTTGAAGCGGTTTCTCTACGAATTTTAACTTTTCATTTACCTCTATGTCCTGAAGAGGTACTACCAGTGATTCGTCTGATAAACACTTCTTAAGATTGGATGCATGAAATACGTCATGTACTGCAGCTAACTCTTCTGGTAGTTGTAAGCGATAGGCAACTGGTCCTATACGTTGGATGATTGAAAATGGTCCTACGTATCTTGGACTTAGCTTTCCTTTCTTACCGAATCGAACTACTCCTTTCCAAGGAGAAACTTTTAACAGTACTCTGTCTCCAACTTGGAATTCTAACGGCTTGTATCGATTGTCGGCATAACTTTTCTGACGATCACGAGCAGTCTTTAACCTTTCCTTGATTTGAGTGATTTTGTCAGTGGTTTCTTGTACTATTCCAGGACCTGATAATTGACTTTCTCCTATTTCTGCCCAACAAACTGGAGTTCTGCACTTTCTTCCATATAGTGCTTCGAATGGGGCAGCTTCGATGCTTGCATGATAACTATTGTTATAGGAGAATTCAATTAAAGGTAAGTGGTCGTCCCAATTTCCACCAAAATCTATCACACATGTTCGGAGCATGTCTTCCAGAGTTTGTATCGTCCTTTCACTTTGTCCGTCTGTTTGTGGATGATATGCAGTACTCAGATTTAGTCGAGTTCCCATTGTTTCCTGAAAACTAGTCCAGAAATGGGAAGTGAAACGACTATCTCTATCTGATACAATGGAGAGTGGAACTCCATGTAAGGATACTACTTCATCTACATACAATTTGGCTAACATTTCCATGCTAAAGGTTTCCTTCATGGGTAGAAAATGAGCTGACTTGGTTAATCGATCCACAATTACCCAAATTGCATCATTACCTTTTCTGGTTTTGGGTAACTTAGTAACAAAGTCCATTGTTATAAGTTCTCATTTCCATACAGGCATTTCTAGTTGTTGTAACAGACCTGAAGGTTTCTGATGTTCTTCCTTAACTTGTGAACAAGTAAGGCACTTAGAAACATATCTAGCTATGTCTTTTTTCATTCCTATCCACCAGAAATTATTTCTTAAATCTTGGTACATTTTATTGTTACCAGGATGCATGGTATACCTAGATTTATGAGCTTCTTCTAAAATCTTATTTCTTAAATCTCCTTGCTTAGGTACCCAAATTCTCCTTTCATGGAATCTCCAAATTCCATCACCACCTTGCTTTAATTCTTTTATTCGTCCTTTCATTCCTTCAGCATCGTCCTTGATTGCTGTTCTTTGAACATTCTTTAGTTGTTCCATTAAATCTAACTGTAGATTTAATCTAAGAGCACGAACCCGTCGTTGTTTCTCATGATACTTACGACTTAAGGCATCTGCAACTACATTTGCCTTTCCTTCGTGATACTGAATATCACAGTCGTAGTCGCTTAGGATTTCCATCCATCTTCTTTGTCTCATGTTTAACTCTTTTTGCCCAAATATGTACTTTAAACTTTTATGATCCGTATAGACAGTAAACTTACTTCCATACAGATAATGTCTCCAAATTTTAAGGGCAAAAATTATGGCTCCTAACTCTAAATCATGAGTCGTATAATTTTCCTCGTGCTTTTTCAATTGCCTTGATGCATATGCAATTACCTTCTTGCGTTGCATTAACACACATCCTAATCCTAACTTAGAAGCATCACAATATACTTCAAAATCTTCCGTTCCTTCTGGTAAGGCTAGAATTGGAGCGTTTGTTAACTTTTGCTTTAGAATCCTAAAAGCTTCTTCTTGCCTAGGTCCCCATTCAAACTTAACTGCTTTACAGGTTAGTTTAGTTAAGGGTACAGCTATCTTGGAAAAATCCTTAATAAACCGTCTGTAGTATTCGGCTAACCCTAGAAAACTTCTAATTTCCATGGTTGTTTGTGGAACCTTCCATTTGATAATTGCTTCTATCTTAGCAGGATCTACGTGAATACCTTCGTGATTCATCATATGTCCTAAAAATTGCACTTCCTGTAACCAAAATTCACATTTCGAGAATTTGGCATAAAGCTTTTCTTTTCTTAACAAAGTTAAGAGTGCATGCAAGTGCTGACACTGTTCTTCCTGACTTTTGGAATAAATAAGTATATCGTCTATGAAGACAATTATGAATTTATCCAAGTACGGTTTACAGATCCTATTCATCATGTCCATGAATGCTGCAGGTGCATTCGTTAATCCGAAGGGCATGACTGTAAACTCGTAATGACCATACCTAGTTCTGAAAGCAGTTTTAGGTATGTCTTCTTCTTGTACCTTCAATTGATGATATCCAGAGCGTAAATCTATCTTAGAAAAATATCTAGCTCCTTGAAGTTGATCGAATAGATCATCAATCCTAGGTAATGGGTATCGATTCTTAATTGTAACCTTATTTAATTCCCTATAATCGATACACATTCTCATTGACCCGTCCTTTTTCTTTACAAACAACACTGGTGCTCCCCAAGGGGATGAACTAGGTTGTATAAAACCTTTACTTAGTAATTCATCTAATTGCTCTTTCAGTTCTAACATTTCTGTAGGTGCTAACCGATAAGGTGCCTTGGCTATCGGTGTAGTTCCAGGAATTAGATGAATTCTAAACTCTACTTCCTTATCAGGTGGTAATCCAGGGAGATCTTCTGGGAATACATCTGGGTATTCTGAGACTACAGGAATCTCCTTAAGTTCTTTATCCTTAGTACTAATGATTACAGAAATCATATATACTATTCCTTGCTTTCGTTCATAACTAGCAACTTTCATTACTGAAATGAACGTCATGGGTTTATGTGGCTTATCTCCTGTAATCATGATTACTTCTCCGGTGGGTACACGAATTTCTATGGAGTTCCTATCACATAGGATTCGAGCATGGTTGGCTACTAACCAATCCATTCCTAACACAACATCGAACCGAGCTAAATTCATTGGTAATAGGTTTGCATGAAAATTATGACCTGAAAGTTCTATATTTTCTTTTTGCAAAACCTTATCTATGCTAACTGAATTCCCATCTGCCGTTTCGACGGTAAAAATTTGCCTAAGGTTGGTCAAAGGTAAATTAAGAGCTTGGCAGAATGAAGTATTGATAAAACTTTGGTTTGCACCAGAGTCAAATAATACTTTTGCACACACGTTGTGAACTAAGAACGTACCAGCTATCACATCTGGGATGAGTTCTGCTTCTTGAGTGGTCAGTTGGAATGCTCTGGCATTTTTCTTAGTAGCTCCGTCGGCTGGCTTAGCTTTGTTATCTGCTGGTTTGATTAATTTAGGACATTCTGTTTTGAAATGCCCGGCTTCTCCACAGTTAAAGCAGATTCTGGTTTTCTTTCTGCAGTCTTCTTCACGGTGTCCTACAACTTTACAAAAGTTGCAGGTTACATTACATCTTCCATAATGTTTCTTTCTGCAATTCCTGCAGAACGGCAGAGTTGAGGATTGCCCTGTTCCTCTTCTCTTGAAGTTGCTACTATTACCCACACGAAATCCTTGGGTAATTTTCTGAGCCAGTTCCTTTTTCCTATTTTCATCTCTTGTGCATACCAGCTCGTCAGTTAGGGCGTTAGCTAATTCTACCGCATCGTCAATAATACGAGGTCTCGTAGCTTTAACGATATTACGGATTTCTCAAATTAATCCCCAAATATAGCGAGAAATGAGCACCTATTCTGGCGAAGCCAGCGTTGGCACTACTCTAGCATATTCGAAAAATGTCGAAGTATATCCTCGACAATCTACACCCATCATTCGATGGTTCAGGAACTTATTTGCCATTTGTTCCTTTTCATACTCGGGGCAGAATTTTCTTTCCATTAGCTGCTTAAATTCTTCCCAACTCATGGCATAGGCCCTATTTCTTCCTTTGGCTTGAACTACTGTATTCCACCATTCTAGCGCCCCTTCTTTGAAAAGATTCGACGCGTACATTGTCACACCCCCAAAATCCACCTGCGTAGTATCACCGCTTGGAGGCGTGACTGACCAGGATCCAGCCACCAATCATATTGAACAAGCATGTAAGTAATTATAAAATCCAACTAATACAATTCGTGTCCAAACAAAACATAGTTTAAGTTGCAAGTGGAAGCATAACGTTTAAAACCAAAACAAAATATAAGTTCAATCGTTTCAATGTTTAACATGGCACACAATTGTCCATGTCCCACAACGACTCTCCCCCATGCAAGCTCCAGCTAAGTACCTATTGACCTGCAAAGCATGTAGTAACGAGTCAACAATAATGTTGAGCGAGTTCAAAGTTGGGTGTTTGTTTTAAGTTGTTCCAAAAACAGTTTCCTTTAACTGGCATCCCTGCCGTGGGGGTTACCCCATAGTTGAAAACGTGTTTTGTTTATTCCCGTTTACTCTGGAAATCCAACCGTGGGGGCTACCCCATGTTTTTATCTAGCTCTCTGGCCATGGGGGCTACCCCATGTATATACTACTAGACTCGTTACCATATCGACCGCTGACTGTAGTCATGTTTATGTGCCCTTAGCGTCAATGTCTATCATCATTGACGTGCCCAGATCCATTAGTTCACGCCCGTCCTCTGCGGCATGGTATGAGGCTTGTCAGACCTAAATAACGCTATCTAACTAATGACCCGCTCGCCATTGGCCCGGCGATTAAGTCGATATAAAAAGGAGGGACTTCGTGATAGAGTTTTGGTCTAGTGAAAGTTAACTGTCCATGAGGACGAGGAATTACATTCCTGAACCCGTATTGTCCTACCCAAGAAGGACGAGGAATCCATATTCCTTAACCCATTCCCAACCCCTGGGAATCCCATGCTTTGTAGAAAGTGTGAACTCACCTTAGGTTAGCTCGGCAGATAAACGAAAGGTCAATCGAGATCCTAGTGGTCAACCACGTCCTAACATGGTTACCATACAAGTCAGGTCTAGGTTCAAGTAGTGCACATAAGTTTACATGTAAGCTAACAGGTTACGAACACGTATTGATCATGGCATCACATAAACAGTCAAGTACATAACACATTCATACTTGTACGATTCAAAAGATTGGGCTCGCACAAGTCTAACAGCCTTGTGCGATTTACCCATTGAAGCCCAAAGATACCCGGCCCAAATAAACATAAGTAGTCCAACATGTAAACGGCCCAAACATACAACCAAACAATCAACTTGTGCGATTCGTGCTATTCATATAATCTTGTGCGACTGGTGTCATTTGTGCGATTGGTATTTGGGTTTTAAGGCCCAACAGTTATCAAGAAAACATAACTTGTGCGATCCAATAGTCTTGTGCGACTACTGGTATCTTGTGCGACTAAACTTGTGCGTCTGGCACTTGTGCGATCAGATCAGGTCTTGTGCGACCTGATCTTGTGTGATCAACAACTTGTACGATCAGAAAGCTTGTGTGATAATATTTGTTCTTGTACGATTTGTTACCAACTTTCCTAAACTCATGCAATTCGGTTACACCATTTAACACTTTCCATATTTACCCGATTACACCAAATCAATTCTAACAGTTTCTGTTTGATTAAAAGTCGATTAAATCAAGGTTTCATCTAGTGTTTCATATGAACCCTAATATCATGTTAACAATTCATAACATTAGAGCATTCAAAATACTTCATGTTAATACATACGAATCAATCAAACATCTAACCACATCACAGCCGATTTCATTAACATTACACAATTACCAATCATAATTTATTCAAGTCACATATGAACCGATTACATGAACACCAAATCTCATCATTCATATCTAATCACATATCATTCACAAATCATTGTATAGAGTCATATAAATCATAACGTCATTCAATCATGAAACCACAATAAAACACTAACTGGTTAGAAGGTAGAATGAAAAGGAATCCGAACTAGAAAGCTTCGAGAGGTGGAGAAGTTGCTGCCGTCGGGTTTGAGAGGGAGAGAAGGAGAGGTATTAGGGTTTTGTGTGTTTTCTTGTTTTGAAACAAATGAGAAGCAACCCCCACACATGGGTGCTTGTATGCGCATAAAAGGGAGTGGGCCGAACCCTCACTTGGGCTGCCCATTGGTTTCGGATTCAAAGAGTGTAGCTCGAATGGGCTTGTGCGATCGGATTCTATTGTGCGATCGGTTCATTCATATACTTACATACATACATAAAGTCTCATAACATAACATTAAATTAATACCTCATATAACGTAATCACATATTGTTCAAACAAGTAACATCGAAGTACAAAGAAGGTTCTAAAATACGAGTTGTCACATTATCCCCAAGTTGAAAGAAATTTCGTCCCGAAATTTGGTACGTACTCACTGAGGAAGCTAGTTAAGTTGCATTGTTTTCCTGGTTTTCCTGGGGTGTCACATTCTCCCCCCGTTGATCTGGAATTTCGTCCCGAAATTCCGTGGTAGCTTCAGCCTCAGTAGTGGTTGTACTGTTTGCGAACAGTTGGGGATACTTTTGTTTCATTTGGTCTTCGCGTTCCCAGGTGAACTCTGGGCCACGACGTGAGTTCCAACGAACTCGAACGAGAGGAATTCTAGTGCGCTTGAGAACCTTGACTTCCCGGTCAGTAATCTCTACTGGTTCCTTGACGAATCGCAGCTGATCGTCGATAGTGAGCTCCTTCAAAGGAACTATGAGGGTCTCATCTGACAGACACTTCTTCAGATTCGACACGTGGAAAACGTTGTGAACTGCACTGAGTTCTGCTGGTAAGTTCAATTTGTAGGCCACCTTGCCTATTTTCTCTATGATGTCGAATGGTCCAACATATCGTGGGTTAAGTTTGCCTCATTTTCCAAAACGAACAACACCCTTCCAGGGGGAGACTTTGAGTAGCACTCGATCCCCAACCTGGAACTTGAGTGGTTTCCTGCCCTTATCGGCGTAGCTTTTCTGACGGTCACGAGCTGCCGCCATTCGTTGTCGTATTTGAGCAATCCTTTCTGTTGTGTCTACCACAAGTTCTGGGCCAGTGATCTGACTATCCCCCACCTCTGCCCAACAAAGAGGTGATCGGCATTTACGCCCGTACAATGCCTCAAATGGAGCGGGCTGAATGCTGGTGTGGTAACTGTTGTTGTACGAGAACTCCACTAACGGGAGATGCTTTTCCCAGCCGTTACCAAAGTCGATGACACATGCCCTAAGCATGTCTTCAAGGGTCTGGATGGTGCGTTCAGACTGCCCATCTGTTTGCGGGTGATATGTTGTGCTCATATCTAAACGTGAGCCAAAGGACTTGTGCATTGCTTGCCATAGTTCAGACGTAAAACGTGTATCACGATCAGAGATAATAGAGGTGGGCACCCCGTGCCTCGAGACAACTTCCTTAAGATATACATCTGCTAGAGTGGAGAACTTATCCGTTTCCTTAATAGCCAAGAAGTGTGCAGACTTTGTGAGTCGATCCACGATCACCCAAATAGTATCATTTCCATGTTGAGATCTAGGCAGGCCAGTAACGAAATCCATGGAAATTTTCTCCCATTTCCATTGTGGTATCTCTGGTTGTTGAAGTAGGCCTGAGGGTTTCTGGTATTCGACTTTGACTCTCGCACAAGTCAAACATTTACTAACGTAGGTTTCTATGTGAGCTTTCATGCTACGCCACCAATACGTAGTTTTCAAGTCGTGGTACATCTTATCTGAACCAGGATGTACTGAGTAGCGAGACTTGTGTGCTTCATCCATCACAAGTTCGCGTAAGTTTCCATAAAGTGGGACCCAAATGCGCCCTGTTACGTAGTATGCACCGTCTTCCTTTTGTTCTAACTGTTTCCTTGAGCCACGTAGGGCTTCAGCCCTGACGTTTTCTGGTTTTAAAGATTCTACCTAAGCTTCTCGTATCTGTGCAGGAAGACTAGATTGGATAGTGAGTTGTAAAGCTCGTACGCGTTTGGGTATGGTATCATTTCGACTGAGGGCGTCGGCCACAACATTGGCTTTGCCCGGATGGTATCTGATCGAGCATTCATAATCGTTCAGTAGCTCGACCCATCGACGTTGTCGCATGTTCAGCTCCTTCTGTTTGAAGATATGTTCGAGACTCCTGTGATCGGTGTAAATGGCGCACTTGGTACCGTACAGGTAATGTCTCCATATCTTAAGTGCAAATACAACAGCTCCCAGCTCTAAATCGTGTGTAGTGTAGTTCCTTTCATGAACTTTAAGTTGGCGTGAGGCGTACGCAATAACTTTATCCCGTTGCATCAATACACAACCAAGACCCTGAATTGATGCGTCGCAGTAGACCACAAAGTCATCTGTGCCCTCTGGCAATGAGAGAATAGGGGCGCTACAAAGTCTATCCTTTAAGTGTTGAAAAGCAGTTTCCTGTGCATCACCCCAATGATAGGTGACACCTTTCTGTGTTAGTGAGGTGAGAGGTTGCGCAATCTTGGAGAAATCCTTGATAAACCTTCTGTAGTAACCTGCCAAGCCCAAGAATTGGCGAATTTCTGTTGGTGTACGGGGTTCAGGCCAGTTCCTGATTGAATCAACCTTGGATGGATCAACGTGAATCCCATCCTTGTTTACCACGTGGCCTAGGAAGTGGACTTCACGAAGCCAGAAGTCGTATTTCGAGAACTTTGCGTAAAGCTGTTCTGTTCGAAGGAGTTCCAAAATAAGTCGTAGATGCTGCTCGTGTTCCTCCTGACTCTTAGAATAGATCAGGATGTCGTCGATGAACACTATAACGAACTTGTCTAGGTAAGGCTTACACACTCGATTCATAAGGTCCATGAAAACCGCAGGTGCGTTTGTCAGCCCAAAAGGCATGACCAAAAACTCGTAGTGTCCATATCGAGTTCTAAAGGCTGTTTTGGAGACGTCCTCTTCTCGGACTCTCAGCTGGTGATATCCCGATCTCAAATCAATCTTTGAGTAAAAGCTCGACCCTTGCAGCTGGTCGAATAGGTCATCAATGCGTGGAAGAGGATAGCGATTCTTCACTGTCACCTTGTTGAGCTCGCGATAGTCGATGCACATTCTGAAGGTAACGTCTTTCTTTTTCACAAATAGCACTAGAGCTCCCCAGGGCGAAGAGCTAGGACGAATAAAACCTTTATCCAAGAGTTCTTGTAGTTGCGTAGACAGCTCTTCTAGTTCTGATGGAGCTAGACGATAGGGTGCTCGAGCTATAGGCGCTGCTCCAGTAGCCAGCTCGATTTGAAACTCGACTTGACGATGAGGCGGAAGACCAGGTAGTTCCTCAGGAAATACCTCAGGATAGTCGCGTACAATTGGAAAATCTTCTATCTTCTTCTCTTTCTTCGAGGTGTCAGTAACGAGAGCCAAAATAGCAGTGTGGACCTTTCGCAAACACTTTTGGGCCTTAAGGAAAGAGATGATGCTCACAACAGCACCACTCTTGTCGCCACGAATCATGAGAGGTTCATCACCTGAACGGGGAATACGAACAATCTTCTCGTTGCAAAGAATCTCTGCTTGGTGTTGGGATAACCAATCCATCCCAATGACAATGCCGTAACTACCCAAAACGATAGGAATGAGGTCGATAGGGAAGGTCTGATTAGCAAGAACAAGGTTACAACACTTGACTACGTGTGTGGCCTCTAAACTCTTACCATTAGCTAACTCTACAGTGTGCTTGGTGTTCAAAAGTGTTGGGGTACGCTTAAGCATTTGACTAACTTTTAAGGACACATAGCTAGTATCGGCACCCGAATCAAATAGTATAGTAACATAAAAGTCGTCTAGTAGAAACTTACCCGTCACAACGTTGGGATCGTTCCTCGCTTCACCCTGACCAATAACGAACACACGACCCCTTGCACCATTGCCGTTGTTACCCCCGTTGTTTCCATTCCCCTGGTTGTTATTATTGTTGTTGTTGTTCTGGTTTCGGTTCAGTTGGGGACAATCTCTCTTGAAGTGGCCTTCAGCTCCACACTAAAAGCACCCTTTGTTGATGCCTTGCTGATGCTGCTGCTGGCGTTGATTTTGTGGGGCTTGTTGTTGCTGACGATTCTGGTTTGCGGGGTACAAACTTCTGCAATCCTTTGCGGCGTGGCCTGGCTTGTTGCACCGATGGCAGTTACTTCTGGTGCATGGCCCGCTGTGGTGTAGGTTACAGCGATTGCATTTGGGGTGAACTCCCCTGTACCCACCTTGACTTTGGTTACCAGTTGATTGCTGACTAGGGCTCTTGTAGTAATCAGTCCTTCTCTGCTGCGACTGAGATTGAACAGAAGTTGAACCTTTGCTTGAAGCTCCATCCCATTTACGATTGTTGTCACTAGGAACATCTGAAGTAGCTGTAGCACTAATACGTTTTGGTAACCTGTTCTGCTCCACCGCCTGATCCGTGAGACGATGAGCCAACTTGATGATCTGTTGAATGGTGCCAAGGTTTGCTGAGGTCACGTGACTTTGAATCTCTGGCACTAAACCCTTGAGATACAGTTCGATGCGTTTGATGGGAGGGTCTACCATAGTAGGACACAGAATAGCCAACTCGTTTGATCTTCTCGTATATGCCTCGATTTCTGACCCCGTCATCTTTAAGTTGAAAAACTCTACCTCCAGCTTATGAATGTCATCACGGCTACAGTATTCTTCCTTGATCAATTCCTTGAAATCGTTCCAGGGGGTGGCGTTAGCAGCAACTAACCCCAACATTTGGACTTGAGCGTTCCACCACGTGAGCGCTATACCCTCAAGAGTGCCAGTAGCATATTTCACCCTGCGAGCCTCAGGGAATTCAGACATCTCAAAGATAGATTCGAGTTTCTCGAACCAGTGGAGGAGGCCTACGGCTCCTTCAGTGCCGCTGAAAGTAGTAGGTCGGCAGTCCATAAAAGTTTTGAAGGTGCACACAGGTGGCTGAGCATGTTGACCTGTCGTGGTTGTAAGAAGGGACAAGGTTAAGCACATGTGTTGGTTTACGAGAGTAGGACCTAAAGATCCTAGAGTGAGTTTAGACTACAGGGTATACCTCGTGCTTGTGCGGCTGCAAGTGCCGCAGCAACTTGTTGGTTAATCAGAGCCGTCAACTGGGCTTGAGTCATGTTAACGCGTCCAGACATGATCTTCATACCAAGAGAAACATGAGTGAGAGGGGTTCGCGAAAATGCGATGACAGAAGGGAGTAAGCGCACACGTGTTTTCAAACTATCGTTGCTACGTTTATCTAAGCATACCATAAGCAAAGTTCTACGTAATCTAGCAAGTAGGTAATAAAACATAAACCATATCACCTAGAATGTCGAGTCTTGCATGTGGAGCGAAGCGTCGTTGTGGATCGTTGAGCACTGTACATGTTATAGTCTGGTTTTAACAAAAACTTTTTCCCTTATTAAAACCAAGTTCGCTATAACCAATGGCTCTGATACCAATCTGTCACACCCCCAAAATCCACCTGTGGAGTATCACCGCTTGGAAGCGTGACTGACCAGGATCCAGCCACCAATCATATTGAACAAGCATGTAAGTAATTATAAAATCCAACCAATACATTTGGTGTCCAAACAAAACATAGTTTAAGTTGTAAGCGGAAGCATAACGTTTAAAACCAAAACAAAATATAAGTTCAATCGTTTCAATGTTTAACATGGCACACAATTGTCCATGTCCCACAACGACTCTCCCCCATGCAAGCTCCAGCTAAGTACCTATTGACCTGCAAAGCATGTAGTAACGAGTCAACAATAATGTTGAGTGAGTTCACAGTTGGGTGTTTGTTTTAAGTTGTTCCAAAAACAGTTTCCTTTAACTGGCATCCCTGCCGTGGGGGTTACCCCATAGTTGAAAACTTGTTTTGTTTATTCCCGTTTACTCTGGAAATCCAGCCGTGGGGGCTACCCCATGTTTTTATCTAGCTCTCTGGCCGTGGGGGCTACCCCATGTATATACTACTAGACTCATTACCATATCGACCGCTGACTGTAGTCATGTTTATGTGCCCTTAGCGTCAATGTCTATCATCATTGACGTGTCCAGATCCATTAGTTCACGCCCGTCCTCTGCGGCACGGTGTGAGGCTTGTCAGACCTAAATAGCGCTATCTAACTAATGACCCGCTCGCCATTGGCCCGACGATTAAGTCGATATAAAAAGGAGGGACTTCATGATAGAGTTTTGGTCTAGTGAAAGTTAACTGTCCATGAGGACGAGGAATTACATTCTTGAACCCGTACTGTCCTACCCAAGAAGGACGAGGAATCCATATTCCTTAACCCATTCCCAACCCCTGGGAATCCCATGCTTTGTAGAAAGTGTGAACTCACCTTAGGTTAGCTCGGCAGATAAACGAAAGGTCAATCGAGCTCCTAGTGGTCAACCACGTCCTAACATGGTTACCATACAAGTCAGGTCAAGGTTCAAGTAGTGCACATAAGTTTACATGTAAGCTAACAGGTTACAAACACGTATTGATCATGGCATCACATAAACATTCAAGTACATAACACATTCATACTTGTACGATTCAAAAGATTGGGCTCGCACAAGTCTAACAGCCTTGTGCGATTTACCCATTGAAGCCCAAAGATACCCGGCCCAAATAAATATAAGTAGTCCAACATGTAAACGGCCCAAACATACAACCAAACAATCAACTTGTGCGATTCGTGCTATTCATATAATCTTGTGCGACTGGTGTCATTTGTGCGATTGGTCTTTGGGCTTTAAGGCCCAACAGTTATCAAGAAAACATAACTTGTGCGATCCAATAGTCTTATGCGACTACTGGTATCTTGTGCGACTGAACTTGTACGTCTAGCACTTGTGCGATCAGATCGGGTCTTGTGCGACCTAATCTTGTGCGATCAACAACTTGTACGATCAGAAAGCTTGTGTGATAATATTTGTTCTTGTGCGATTTGTTACCAACTTTCCTAAACTCATGCAATTCGGTTACACCATTTAACAGTTTCCATATTTACCCGATTACACCAAATCAATTCTAACAGATTCTGTTTGATCAAAAGTCGATTAAATCAAGGTTTCATCTAGTGTTTCATATGAACCCTAATATCATGTTAGAAATTCATAACATTAGAGCATTCAAAATACTTCATGTTAATACATATGAATCAATCAAACATCTAACCACATCACAGCCGATTTCATTAACATTACACAATTACCAATCATAATTTATTCAAGTCACATATGAACCGATTACATGAACACCAAATCTCATCATTCATAACTAATCACATATCATTCACAAATCATTGTATAGAGTCATATAAATCATAACGTCATTCAATCATGAAACCACAATAAAACACTAACCGGTTAGAAGGTAGAATGAAAAGGAATCCGAACTAGAAAGCTTCGAGAGGTGGAGAAGTTGATGCCGTCGGGTTAGAGAAGGAGAGGTATTAGGGTTTTGTGTGTTTTCTTGTTTTGCAACAAATGAGAAGCAACCCCCACACATGGGTGCTTGTATGCGCATAAAAGGGAGTGGGCCGAACCCTCACTTGGGCTGCCCATTGGTTTCGGATTTAAAGAGTGTAGCCCGAATGGGCTTGTGCGATCGGATTGTGTTGTGCGATCGGTTCATTCATATACTTACATACATACATAAAGTCTCATAACATAACATTCAATTAATACCTCATATAACGTAATCACATATTGTTCAAACAAGTAACATCGAAGTACAAAGAAGGTTCTAAAATACGAGTTGTCACATACATGACCTTGACGTCTTTAGCACATTTACTTATTATGATATATGCCTCGGTTTTCTCTAACCAACGCAGTGCTACAGTTGCCCCTTCGTTGCCTGCGAACTCAGTAGGTTTACAGGCAATAAATTCTTTGTAAGTGCAACCAGGTGTTGCAGCTTTCATTTTCTTAGAGAGCGGGGCCTGCCATGGATCTTTATTGTTATTAGTATGATTACCGCCTCCGTTTACGCTATTACTGAAGTTATCTTCAGAAGTACGTTTGCTAGGAATGATTTGTTGAGGTTCAACTTGATTTCTAGCAGCAGCAAGTATTGCTGTAATAGCATTGGCTATCCCTTGAGCAACGATATTCTCTATATCTTGCTTAGTCATAAATTGCTCTTCCCATGGTGGGTTACTACCGAGTTTCTGAATTTCCTGATTAACTTTCATTTCTTTTGATTGAGATTTCTTTATTTTCTCTTGACTTTTCCTAATAATCAAACTTCTTTTATTAGGAGAAAGTGGTTCCTCATAATGGGCTTTATGAACAAATATTCCCTCCTCGGTATCTACTGAGTATCTTGAGGATTTTGATTGGGATGAACTTCCCTTCTCTTTTTGTGAACTATCTAATTTAAGATAGATGATCGAAAACTTTTGCTTACCCATACTGTAACTAACAAATAGTCAGTTAATAAAACACATAATCACAAAATGAAAATCAGGAAAATTAAGTATTTCTAAATACTTAATTAGCTTAACTCAGTGGCTCTGATACCACCTTTTTCTGACACGGCCCCAGCCCCGGTTTTACCCGGTTTAGGAGCCGCGGAACAGAAAATCCCGTGGTATTTATTTAATTGAGTTGACAGCAGAAGATTTTAACAGGATCTTTTAAAACTGAAAATGCCTTATTATTTTATTCCATAATTCGGGATAAAACCCCGGTAATTTACAATAGGGTGATTTCACTGGGAAATCTTTATTTCATAAAACATGTTTCTTTATTTACATTGAGCCACTTTCTTAAGCTTGTAGTGTTTCACGGCACTTTTCCTGGATCACAACAGATCACCTGAAACATGTTTGAAAAAGGTTTTGTCAGCAGGGAAATACTGGTGAATCATTTTTTTTACTAAAACGACATATTGTTATAATTTACAATATTAAGAGCGATTACAATGTTTCCGTATATCAACCAACTACCCACAGTATTTGTCACTCGACCATCCATTGGTAACCTCATTGTCCAATGGTGTATGTGACTATGGTCATATCACCCCTTGGCTACCCCGTTGTCCAATGGTGACGGTTATCAAGTAATGTATACAAAACCCCACATACCGGCTGTAATTTGGAGATTACAAAGACTTAATCCCTGTAATTATAACCTTGAAAATAAATAGGGTTTTGGAAATAATTTGAAAAAAAGTAAATGACTCACATTGCAGATTTAACACGAGCAGAGTCTAATCTACAGATTAGCCTTGTTAACCTAGTTTAAATAACAATGCACACAAAACTAGGTTAGTAACTAATATAGCATTTACGATAACTCACGAGATTAAACCCTCACAACGAATGACAAAGTGCGATACTTAAACATCCATCGAATTTACGACGAATGATAAAGCATAACCCTAATGTGGGCAGCACTTAAACATCCATTGGATAGTTTTAATCGATCGGACATTGAATCGTAGCAGCGATCGAGTTATTACCCTGTTATAGCGGCAGCGTTTCGTGTCTGTGTGTGTTTTTGTTGTAATTGGACAATATCTCAACGTACGTATTGAGTTTGAACGTCAAACTAACGCACAATTGCAAGTACCAGACTCCCCTATTTATACATGAAAAACGGCGCCCTCGCGTGGCGCGAGGGGCCTGTCGCGTGGCGCGACGGGTTACTTTTAGGGTAGGGTAGGTTCGTGTCCGTTATAGCCTTAGTGAGTCACGTTTCGACGAATTTCAATTCCTACAGCAAACTGTGAGGATATTATCAACTAGGGTTTACCCCCCCTGAGTTTTAGGGGCCCTGATCCTGATTCCGATTGTTCTGAAAATTGTAGGGTTTATGCAGAATCACTTGGGAATCTTAATTAGGGTTTCCTATTGAACCACAATTAATAATAATTAGGACTTTTGATGAGAGTTGTTACAGTAATCACACACCATAACAAACAAATCATAAAGATAAAGATTGTTATTCTAGAAATTAGGAAATCAAACATGAAATGTCTCAAGCAAACCTTCAATCCAGGATGATCACAAAGTGTTTAGCCACTCATGGCTCGAATCAACATCATCATACAAGTTTCAATGTTCATCCAAATCCAAAAACAATAAAACTAAGATTAGAAATTGTTCTTCAAGCTCAAAGTAGTCTCTAATGCTCCAACATTCGTTCACCAAGTGTTGTGTAACCGAACACATGATTAGAGACCCATAAATCATCTTCAAAGTGGCCAATTAATGAGGAAGTTACAAAAAAACCAGACGGCGCCGTAAGCTACGGTAAGCGCCGTAGCTTACGGCGGTCAAAGAGTCCAGAAGTCAAAGCAGGGTGCCGTAAGCTACGCCAGGCACCGTAGCTTACGGCGCCTATCAATTCCTTATGGCAATCTTACACTGCCTTACGGCAGTGTATTTTCTTGATCATGAAGAGTCGTAACCTACGGCCATAGCCGTAGGCTACGGCGATGGCTGAAGTTTTTTTCTTGTTTCTCTTTTTCAACTCTTCAAAGCTCCATCTTGTTTCCGCCAACTTCTAGCTTCCATCTAAGCTGCCTAAAACCCGCATTTTGAGCACTTTAGCACCTGCATCATCAAACATAGAGTGATTTCCAAGTTCAAACAATTAACCGAAATAAACATGGAATGTGTATAATATTAAACCTTTTAAGGGTTGTCCTATGGACCACCCGTCACATCCCCACACTTACCCGTTGCTTGTCCGAAGCAACCCAATCAAACACTATTTCATAACCACAAGCGATCAATCATGCAACCAATCTAAAATGTGTCGTCCTTCTACTAACTTTTAATCATACCACAAGACACACCCCTCACAAGAACTTTCGGTGACAATAAATATTAGCAGCTAATGCTAAACCACTCAATGCGTGTGTGTGTTTGTGCGACAATAAGCTTGTATAAAAATCAAATCTCCTCCTAACAAATACCTAGCATGCTTATGAATCAAACGGACTTACGGGTTGTAACGGGGCTAGGTGCAAAGGTAGGAAAATGGTGAGATATATATGAAAGAGCTAATTGATTTGACCCGGTTTTTATTTCTACTACTAACAAAGCAAACACCAAATTATACACAACTTCTTCACATTCTCAACTACTATCACAACTCAATTCTTCTTTTTGCATTTTCTTCATATTTTCTCTTTTTTCTCTTTTTTTAATAGATAGAACACAAAAACTCAACAATATATACAATAATATCACCACTGCATACTAAATCCTAAATCGGGTCATCTCAAAAGGTAAAGTTTTGTTGGAAGTAGGTTTAGGTCACAACCGAATGGTTTAAGGCTCAAAAATGGCTTTCTAAAGACCTAACCCCCACCCCTCACAATACCAAGCTCATATATGTAAAGTATGAGGTCCAACCCACCAATCCCGCACTCTCACACGTCTAGACGAGGCTACCTACAAGTCCCCTATCATTTTCAAAAGCATGCTAACTCTAGGATTTAACAAGAATTCGTACACAAGTTCTATTAACACAATACACATACCACCACTCAAAACAAAGGAATATCTATAATAATCATATGTGGCTCAAATTCTCACCAAGAAAGGACTAGAAATGGGTGTCGGTGTGTCAAGTGGAACAATATCAAGTTTTCAAATTTTGACAACTTTCGCTTGGCTTCACAAAAACTTTTTTTAAATTCTCAAAAATTCCCCCCATCTCCACACTTGGGATACATTGTCCCAATGTACAGTTTTGAGGGAAAGATCGCTTTTTAACCAACAACATTAGCTTTTGCTAATACTCTCAAATCCCAAATTTCTTTTTTTAATTTTTTTATTTTTTTTTATTTTTATGAAAATTCAAACACACCACCACTAACACATCCCAAAAATCACATCAACATCAACACACCACCCGACCTCCCAACCATAAACATAAACATACGAGATAAAAATATACACAAATATACAAAGGAGCAAGATACGACCTGGCTAGTAGTACTTTGGCTGTGGAGGCCCGAAAATGGATGTCATCATGTCATTCCACTCGCCAAACCCAAAAGCTCCGCTACTGCTGCTACTGCCTTGATCACCACCTTGACTCGCCTGCTGATAATTCATGGCATGTGGATCCACCCATTGAGAATGATGCAATGGTGGGGTGGGATACGACATACTACCATCATATGGTGGCAATGTGGTATAATCCACAACAGACGGGTCTGCTTCGAGTGGTTGGCCCGCATGCCACTGATCATGCAAGCGTCTCTGGCGGTCGTCTAAGTAGCGATTATTCGTCTCTTCTTGGCGAGCATACATATGAGCTCTATTCCATTGCTCATTCCTGTCATAGCTCTGCTTAAGAGCTCTCTCGATACTAGCCCCCATAAAAGTTTGTTGATCGAAGAGCATTTAGTTGGGTTCAGTCCATTTGCCAAAAGTGGGGGGTCGCCTCTGCTCGATAATCTAGCCTATATTCCCCGAATGAGCCCAATAGGGATCATAGGGCTGTTGTGCATAGTCGAATGCACTACCCACATATCCTGACTGTACTCCTGCTCCCTGAACTCCACCTGGGCCAGCGCCCCCTATCTGAGAATCAACCATGAACGTGTCTTCATGGTAGTTGTCGTCACCACTAACTTCATCATCAGTCGTTTCGGGCTCATCAGCCTCGCCCGTTTGTAGTGGTCTCGCATCCGCTTTCAACACTCTCCACCTTCTCCCATCAGTTTTCAACTTGTGGTACCTTTCTGTTTCCTTGTACTCCCATCCTGGTCCCAAATTCTTTATGTCAAACGGCTTAAACCTCTTATACGAGCCTTTTTCATTGCCTTCAATCGCCCCATATTTCTTCAACAATGCCGTGATCAATCGGCAATGGGGTACAATTTTTCTTTCTCCACTATTTCGGCTCAACCAAATGTTGTTCAACACTAAGAATCGGAAAGGAACCATGGGTGAACCACGCATTAACATGTACAAGATCGGCACCTCTTGAAACCTAACCTCCATCTTATCACCCCGCCGCGGGATGACATTGTGCGTGCACAAAACCAACAACAACTTAGCTTCCATTCTCAAATTCCTTCTAAACAGTTTCCCATGTGTAGTACCCGGCAGGAAAAGGTAATCCAACATTTGTTGCCATTGAGGATGTTTGTCAGGCTCGAAGTAGAGATCTTTAAGGCTTGGGTAGATATATTGATTCGATGGTTGGTTGTCAAACTTCGCCATTCGGCGGAATGAACATAAGACATCTCGACTTTTACCCCGTTACATGTTCCAACTAATTTCATCTTTTGCGGGGCCTTAAACGGGGGACATTCAAGTGAGGCCATCCACTCTTGAATCTGAGCATCATACATCTTCTTCACTTCGTTATCATAACACTTCAAAGCTGCCTCCCAACCCAATGCCTTAAACTTTGTCGTTATCCCGAACGGCCCAAAATCAACTTCCCGGATCTCCTTTTCACAAATAAATGCCTCACACCTTTGCTTCAACTTGTTCATTTGCTCATGAAACAAGTCCTCTCTCCATTCCTCCGGTTGATCTAATAGTGAACCGGATGTCCAATCCGGTTTTGGACCCCTTGGAGGAGCATCTTCCTCCGAATCCGGGTCACCAACCCGTGTCAACCTCCTCCTCTTTGGTTGCTCTTCTTCCCCTTGAGGTTGTGTAGATGAACTTGCACCTGCTTTATCCTTTGTTCGCACCATACCTACACACATTCATAAACCACACAAAACAATTCAAGTTAGTTCAACTCCACAAACTTCCCCACACTTGCTTTATGTTATGGGTATAAATGTACAAAAACACCAAAGATTTATCCTTTCAAACAAAAATTATGCATGATGTCTCTATAAATCAGAATTTTTCCAAAAAATTTCACTAAGCATCAAATACGTTTATACCCAAAACATTCAATGGCTCAACAACATCCTATCATCTATCATATACAAGCAAGTGTGTAAGCAAAAACAAGTATGGAAACTTACAAACCTCAATGTACTTCAAAGAATGACAAGAAATTGCATACCTTAATCGTGTGGAAGATGAAAATAGCAAGCACTTTACTTTTAAGCAAGAACCCACAAAACCCCCAAATTTTTGGCCCCTAAGGTTCAAAAATCGACCAAGAAAATGTGCTTTTCTTCCAAATCTTTACCCGAAATCAGAATGTTCGTGAAATTTTAGTCAAAATCGACTCGAAAATCACTTGATTTGGTTGAGAGATGAAAGAGTTATGGAGGTTTGAAGGTTATGGTAGGCTAGGGTTCTTAGAAGAGAAGATGGAGAAGAAAGATAGATAGTGGATGGGATTTATTGAAGGAATTGTGTGGTTGGGGTGAGTTGTGTTTTATTAAATGGATTATTATGAATTATTAATTGATTTTCGGTTTTTTTTTATAAAAAACGCCGACAAGAGACTCCAAACATCGCCAGCCACCTAACTCGGTGCCATAACCTACGGCACTTGCCGTAGGCTACGGCAAGATCTGGACCAAAAAGAAACGCCGTAGGACAGTAGGCAAATGGCGTAGCCTTTATTTTTGTTTAATAACTGCCGTAAGCTACGCCAGGTACCGTAGCTTACGGCGGTAACTGGATATGCATTGTCGGCAATTTTTCTAATTTGCAACATGTTTTTGTTTTATTTATTATTATTTTTTTAACTTTTCTAATTTTTTTAATTTTTATAGTTTTTATAATTTATCAAAAGCGTGTAAAATATACCCTACCCCCCGTTAAAAACCCGTGTTGTCCTCAACACTATGTTCAGGAAATTCGTACGGATTTCCCCACACTTGTTTCAAACACAAGTTTTAGACGGGACTTTATTCAAACCGAAACAACTAAACTAAATATGTACAAACATCAAACCTGGGCCTCTCATGCTTCCTCGTCATCCAATGGGCGTAAAATGTAACCCACTTTATCAAGCTCAAGATTGTTGATGTCGTTGCCTTCCAAATACGGTTTGAGCCGATGCCCATTCACCGTTTGTTGCTTATTGGTTTGTTCGTCTTGTATATCGACATCACCAAATCTTCCCACTCTTCGGATGACGTAAGGACCCATCCATTTGCTCTTGAGTTTACCCGCGAACATTTTCAACCTCGAATTGTACAACCACACCTTTTGACCCACTTCGAAGTTCTTCTTCCTTAGCTTTGCATCATGAACTTTCTTCAGTTTGTCTTTGTATGCGGGTGCACATTCATAGGCTTCGTCTCTAATCTCCTCAATCTCATTCAATTGCAACTTCTTTACTCGACCCGCTTCATCATAATCTGCATTAACAGTTTTGATGGCCCAATGCGCTCGATGTGCTAACTCCATTGGTAGATGGCACCCCTTCCCATACACCATCCGATAAGGGGTAGTACCAATTGGAGTTTTGTAGGCCGTCCGATATGCCCACAACACATCGTCAAGTTTACTTGACCAATCTTTTCTATCTGTTCTTACCGTCTTCATAAGGATCTCTTTAATTTGACGGTTGGACACTTCAACTTGTCCACTTGTTTGCGGATGGTACGGTGTAGCCACTTGGTGGTTCACATTATATCTTTTTAGCAATTTCCCAAAATTAAAATTCTTGAAATGTGAACCACCATCACTTATTATCACCCTTGGCACACCGAATCGAGCGAAGATGTTGGATTGCACAAACTTACATACAACGGAATGATCATTGGTCCTTGTAGCGATGGCTTCTATCCACTTCGTAACATAGTCAACCGCAACCAATATGTACAAAAACCCGTTCGAATTGGGAAAAGGACCCATGAAATCTATTCCCCAAACATCAAACACCTCCACCACCAAGATTGGTTGTAAAGGCATTTCAATCCGCTTTGATATGCTTCCAACTTTTTGACAATTAATACAATTTCGGGCAAACTCGCAAGAATCCTTGAAAATTGTGGGCCAATAAAACCCACATGATAACACCCGGTAACCCGTCTTGTTCCCACTAAAATGCCCTCCACATGCCGACGAATGAGCATGGGTCAAAATCTCTAGTACTTCAGTTTCGGGAACACACCTTCTTATCACTTGATCGGGTCCAATTTTGAACAAATCCGGTTCATCCCAAATATATTGTTTTACTTGACTTAGAAATTGCTGTCGTCTCTTCTTCGTCCAATGATTCGGGATTGCACCCTTGGCCAAATAATTCACGTAGTGGGCATACCAAGGTGCAACGAAAGTAGAAATGGCTAACAATTGCTCATCGGGAAACCGTTCATTAATCTCGCTCGGGTCATTAACAACTTCCAATGGGATCCGGGACAAATGATCTGCAACAACATTTTCACACCCCTTTTTGTCCCGAATCTTTAAATCGAACTCTTGCAACAAAAGCACCCAACGAATCAACCGGGGCTTTGCATCCTTCTTTTCCATTAAATATCGGACCGCGCTATGGTCCGAGTACACGATCACCTTACTCACCCAAATGTAGGATCTAAACTTGTCCAAGGCATACACCACCGCTAATAATTCTTTCTCGGTCGTGGTATAATTCAGTTGCACCTCGGACAAAGTTTTACTTGCATAATAAATTACCACCGGCTTCTTATCAACCCTTTGACCCAAAACCGCTCCAATGGTCGTGTCGCTAGCATCACAATTAATCTCAAACGGCTTCGACCAATCCGGTGGTTGCAAGATAGGAGCCTTCACCAACTGTTCCTTCAAAACACGAAACGCTTGCAAACATTCGTCAGTAAAATCAAATGGAACATCTTTCAATAATAAGTTACATAAAGGTTTTGTAATTACACTAAAACCCTTAATGAATCTTCTATAAAACCCTGTGTGTCCCAAAAATGATCTCACCCCCTTAACTTTCTTTGGTGGGGGTAGAGATGAAATTACCCGAATTTTTGCTTTGTCTACTTCCATCCCCCGATCCGATATTACATGCCCCAACACAATACCCTCTTGAACCATAAAATGGCTCTTTTCCCAACTTAGCACCAAGTTTGTCTCAACACACCTTTTTAAAACTTTTTCTAATTCGTCAAGACAAGAATCGAAACTTGGGCCAAAGATGGAAAAATCATCCATAAACACTTCAAGAGATTCCCCGACCATGTCCGAAAATATACTCATCATACATCTTTGGAATGTGGCCGGACCGTTACATAGTCCAAATGGCATTCGCCGAAAAGCAAATGTACCATATGGACATGTAAACGTTGTTTTGTGTTGGTCGTCAGGGTGAATAGCAATTTGGTTATATCCCGAGTACCCATCCAAAAAACAATAATATTTTTGACCCGAAAGTTTTTCAATTATTTGGTCAATGAAGGGTAACGGGAAATGGTCTTTGGAGTTAGCGGCGTTTAATTTTCTGTAATCAATGCAAACTCGCCACCTGGTGACCGGTCGGGTGGCAATTTGCTCGCCTTGTTCATCCTTAATTACCTGAATACCGGCCTTTTTAGGCACTACCTGAGTCGGACTTACCCACACACTGTCCGAAATAGGATAAATGATCCCCGCATCCAACCACTTGATCACTTCTTTCTTGACCACCTCTCTCAAATTTGGGTTCAACCTTCTTTGTGTTTCGCGGGTTGGCTTCGCATCTTCACTTGTAATGATTTTGTGCATTACAATGGATGGACTAATACCTTTCAAGATACCTTTCAAGTCGGCTATCGTCTATCCAATTGCCGCCTTATTATCCTTTAAAACCCGCAACAATTCTTCTTCTTGAGCTACCGCCAAATTGGAAGCAATGATCACCGGTAAGGTGTCATTCTCCCCCAAGAATGCATATTTTAGATGTTTCGGTAGCTCTTTCAGTTCCACATTTGGTGGACACTCCAATGAAGGTTTTGTACCCAAATCAATTCCCACCGGTAAAGTCTCCGTCTGGTGGGTCCATGGCGGTCTTCCTTCTTTCACCGCGAGAGCCTCTTGCTCTTTCTCTTCCACTTCCAACGCACATGCATGAACCTGCAAAGACACATCACAAACACACGATCCCAAAATCTCTTCCTCATACTCCTTTGGGTCGTATCCATCTATGAAATCTGCTAGAAAACACTCATCACCAAAAACATTAGCACCGTTAGTAAAAACATTTAATCTCATTTTCCTATTAGCGAATGTCATGTCAACTGTACCATATCGACAATCAATAACGGCGTGTGCGGTGTTCAAAAACGGCCGACCCAAAATAACATTTTGTTGTTGAATTGGGTCCGTGGATGAGTAATCTAACACAAGAAAATCCAGGGGATAATAAAACTCATCAACTTTAACTATCACATCTCGTACAATACCCCGAGGAAGTTTATGAGACAAATCGGCTAATACCACCGTTGTCTCAACCCGTTTCAATGGACCAAAGTCGTATTGGTCATATAACCCCCCGGTAAGATACTTACTCCGGCCCCAAGATCTAGTAACGCCCTTATAGTTTGAAAATTTCCCACTTGAATGTTTATAAGAGGCGTTCTCGGATCTTGTAGCTTAGGAGGAAGATCTCCTTTCAAGACCGCGCTTACCCGCTCCGTCAAGTCAACCAATTTAGGCACTTTTTGTTGCCTTTTTTTAGTACATAATTCTTTCAAAAACTTGGCGTAAGCGGGTACC
>JARYGA010050041.1:0-29756 GCA_030545235.1 Helianthus tuberosus
GGATTGGGACGATATTCCCCCTGTTATCCTCAGTGTAAACTGCGGAACTGAAATTCAAAGCCCTAGGCTGTATAGGAGTGACAGTTTCTTCAGCAGGTCCACTTGGGCCAGATTTCAAGAGTTGTATTTCTCTCATCAGCATCCGATTAGTTTCCTGTTGCTGCCTCATCTGTTCCTGTACACTACCAAACAAATTTAGAGTTTCATCAATAGATGCTAAAACAGGACCGGATCCCTGGGTAGTGACAGCAGAGATCACATCCCGAGCTACATGACTTCCAGCTCCGTGTGATGAAGCTTGCATTCTCGGAGGAGGAGGCAGAAGCACCGAACCAGTTTTTTTCAGAGGTTGTAGCAGACATGGTGGAAGAGCTCATGTTTGATCTCGAGGCCATTGAAAACAATTTAGAAAAAAGTTTTGACAATAGAAAAACGAGTAATGATTTTACTAAAATTTTTAGCAAAAATAGCACCACTTGCCCCACGGTGGGCGCCAAATTGTTTTGGTCAAAAATTACCGAAGCAATTTAGTGATCAAATTAGTTAAGTGAGGTAGTGTGCTAAAATTATGTGTGAAAAATATGTTAACCAAGTTAGCTGTAAAAACAATTTCAAGATACGGCTCAGGATATAGAGTTGTATCTGTGATCAAACAATGAGCAAAAAGGTAAAAGTTGACACGTGATGTACGAGGAAACCCTTGATCAATCTAGATCGCCGGCACAAAACATCGGGAGCTGACAATTGCAGCTGCCTTATTCTTCTATTACTTCAAATATCAGGATACAGTGAAGGATGTGGTGCGGATCAACTAGGTGTTAAAAAGTAATTCGAATACAAGTGTTGTGTGTAGTGTTTGCAGAGAGCTAGAGAGAAAATGTTTGAAAGTGTGAAAGTTGCGTGCCTTAATTTGATCCACCGCCATCTATTTATAGCAAAAGAAGTGTAACAAACTATCCTAAATAACCTGGATCCGGAGAATATTCCTCACTCGAACGTTGTAGACCTGGTCTTTCGGCTTCAATGTCTCTCCCATAACAAATACGCCCGAGTCTTGAGGAGATGAAGTCCATCTGACCGTTAGTAAACCCCAGCTTTTAACCTGCACGTGGTTAATTCAATCAACCTCAGGATATCGCCCAGGATGTTAGCAACATCCCCGTCTAGTATCCTGGTCACAAATAAACAATTAAAAACAGGATATTAGTCAGGATATGTATGCTCAGAAAATGAGCCATAACAAATATGATGTTGTTTTGCAGGAGTACCAGCTTGGACTTGGTCTTGGCGATATTCCTGGAGCATATTCCATGACTTATTCCGCTCGTGCTTACCTGAAAGTGGACGTTATGGAGTTCGTGGGGGACTTGCATGAATTGCGGAATGTTTGTTAGCTTAGATATTTTCCATTTTTAAAAGGGGTAGCGAGCTAAATAGAAAACACTTGGCTATTTTTGGCTACACACACTCTTGCAACTGCTCTCACCAGCTCTCGGCAATTCGCTCAACAATTTCATACACTTTACATACACTTTTTACACGTTACACTATAGTGATCCGTGTAATTAGCTCGATGTTATGGCTCATTTTCTGAGCATACATATCCTGACTAATATCCTATTTTTAATTGTTTATTTGTGACCAGGATACTGGACGGGGATGTTGCTAACATCCTGGGCGATATCCTGGGGTTGATTGAATTAACCACGTGCAGGTTAAAAGCTGGGGTTTACTAACGGTCAGATGGACTTCATCTCCTCAAGACTCGGGCGTATTTGTTATGGGAGAGACGTTGAACCCGAAAGACCAGGTCTGCAACGTTCGAGTGAGGAATATTCACCGGATCCCGGTTATTTAGGATAGTTTGTTACACTTCTTTTGCTATAAATAGATGGGGGCGGATCAAATTAAGGCACGCAACTTTCACACTTTCAAACACTTTCTCTCTAGCTCACTGCAAACACTACACACAAACACTTGTATTCAAATCACATTGTAACACCTAGTTGATTCGCTCTACATCCTGCACTGTATCATGATATTTGAAGCAATAGAAGAACAAGGTAGCTACGATTGTCAGCTCCCGAGGTTTTGTGCCGACGATCTAGATTGATCAAGGGCTTTCCTCGTACATCACGTGTCAACCTTTACTTTTCTGCTCATTGTTTGATCATAGATACAGCTCTATATCCTGAGCCGTATCCTGAAACTGTTTTTTACCACTAACTTGATTAACATATTTTTCACACATAATTTTAGCACACTACCTCACTTAACTAATTTGATCACTAAATTGCTTCGGTAATTTTTGACCAAAACAATTTGGCGCCCACCGTGGGGCAAGTGGTGCTATTTTTCCTAAAAATTTTTAGTAAAATCATTTCTCGGTTTTCTATTGTTAAAACTTTTTTTCTAAATTGTTTTCAATGGCCTCGAGATCAATCATGAGCTCTTCCACCATGTCTGCTACAACCTCTGAAAAAATTTGGTTCGGTGCTTCCGCCTCCTCCTCCGAGAATGCAAGCTTAATCACACGGAGCTGGAAGTCATGTAGCTCGGGATGTGATCCCTGCTGCCACTACCCGGGGATCCGGTCCTGTTTAGGCATCTAATGATGAAATTCTGAATTTGTTTGGTAGTGTACAGGAACAGATGAGGCAGCAACAGGAAACTAATCGGATGCTGATGAGAGAAATACAACTCTTGAAATCTGGCCCAAGTGGACCTGCTGAAGAAACTTTCACTCCTATACAGCCTAGGGCTTTGAATTTCAGTTCCGCAGTTTACACTGAGGATAACAGGGGGAATATCGTCCCAAGCCATTCTTAGAATCATACCCCTGAGATACCCTCTTCGGTCAGGATGTCGACTGTGAAGAGTTTAGGATATGCTTCAGGATATGGCCAAAATCCTCAGACTGGTAATGTGTCAAAAAATAATATTCTTGCTACTAACAACAATGGGTCTTTGCAGGATGCAGGTATGACGTCAACATTTACAAGGGAGCTCCAGAAATTAAAGGACATGATATCCAGTGTACCTGGAGTGGTCCAGCCAATTCCGGAAGTATCCCAAGATAGCCACAGGATATCCCGCTTTGCGTATCCTATCTGTGATGCTGAAATCCCAAAAAGATTTCAGACTCCCAACATGAAACTGTATGACGGGACTACGGATCCTGAATAGCATATTTCCCAGTATAGGGAAACGATGGAAATCAATCCTATCCCTCCATATCTCAAGGAAGCATGCTTATGCAAGGGTTTCGGTTCTACCTTGACAGGATCAGCCTTAAAATGGCTGCTGGATGTTCCTCCTCACTCAATTACTTCGTTTGCCCATTTGCTTAATTTATTTAACAGTCAATTTTCTTGTAGTCGGAGTTTTGAGAAACTAACCAGTGACATTTACAGGATAACTCAAGGATCTCAGGAATCCTTGAGGGATTATGTGAACAAGTTCAGTCGAGAATCCTTGGATATCCCACATCTTGATGTTGCAACAGCTGTGCAAGCTTTTAAGATGGGGTTACAAACGGATTCTCAGTTTTATCAGGATCTTGTAATGAATCCCTGCAGGAATCTCGACGAAGCTCGTAACAGGGCTTTGAGATATATCCGCTTGGAAGATGACAAGAAGATGCAAGAGAGGATGAATTCTACCTCAACCTACGAATCAATCAACAGGAAATCAGAATCCTCGTATAAGCCATATCGCTCCAAGCCATATGGTAGAAATGATAACAAGAAAGTGAATGCTGTTGAAGACGAGGATCCTGAAGAATATCCTGACTTATCTGAATACTGCTTTTCTGTTAATATACCTGAGTTAATGTATGCTATGCAGGGTTTAGGGGACAAAGCTAGGTGGCCTCGAAAGAACCAGCAGAAAGCTGATTGGAAGGATAAATCCAAATGGTGTGCCTTCCATGAAGACTTCGGACATATAACCGAGGATTGCATTGCTTTAAGGAAAGAAATAAGTTACCTGTTGAGCAAAGGGTATCTGAAGGACTTGCTGGGAACAAAGAAGAATAAAGGGCAGGATCCTGAGAAGGATCCTGAACGAGCAGCATCACCCCCAGCAGATGCCAAGATAATTAACTTTATTTCAGGAGGATCCGACATTTGTGGGACTTCGTATTCGGCGGCCAAGAGACATGCAAAGGAAGCTAAGAGTGAAAGGGGAGACAAACCAGTCAGGATGACTACCCTCACAACTGATAAAGTGACCACTTTCGATAGTGATGACAGGGATACTGTTCAGGATCCTCACCATGATGCTTTGGTAATAACATTATATGTGGCTAACCATTTTGTACGTAGGATATTGGTGGACAACGGTAGTTCTGTCAATATAATTCAGCTGGAAACATTGAAAAGGATGAATGTATCTCCGATGGACATTACTTCGAAGTCCATTGTGCTCGTTGGTTTCAGTGGATAAGCTAGAAATACTGTAGGAGAGATAAAGTTACCAGTATATGTTGAAGGGGTCAACTCGATACAACGCTTATGTGTGATGGACTCCTTATCCTGCTATAACATCATACTAGGCAGGCCGTGGATCCATGACATGAAGGCTGTGCCTTCGACTTATCACCAATGCATCAAGATTCCAACCCCTTGGGGGGTCGTCAAAGTTGATAGTGATCAGCAGGAGGCGAAGGAATGCTACACATCCTCAATGAAATCCTCGACCAAGCCTAATCCAGCATAGCAATTAAAGATGCAGGCCTGGGATACCTTGGAAGCTTCAGAGAAGGATGTGAAGAAAGTTATCCTGGATCAGGATAATCCTGATATCTCGGTGCTCGTAGGAACCAATATCCCTCGGGATATTGAAGAACAATTAACTGACTTTTTGAAGTGCAGGATGTCAACATTTGCATGGAAACATGAGGATATGACACGTATATCCAAAGACATTATTACTCACAAGCTTGGAATTGACAGGTCGTTCAAGCCTGTTCAGCAAAAAAGAAGGAAGTTTGCTCCTGAGCGAAATATAATCATCCAAGAGGAAGTTGAAAGATTGTTAAAGTCCAAAATGATCAGAGAAGTCAAGTTTCCAAGATGGTTAGCAAATGTGGTCGTAGTGCAGAAGAAAAATGGGAAATGGAGAGTCTGTGTAGATTACACAGACTTGAATAAGGCTTGTCCTAAAGACCCATTCCCCCTTCCTCATATCGATGCAATGGTGGATGCTACTGCTGGGCATGAGATGTTAACATTCATGGACGCATCCTCAGGATTTCAGCAGATTCAAATGGAGCCTTCGGACCAGGAGGATACTGCTTTCATAACACCAACAGGTATTTATTGCTATACTTCTATGCCTTTCGGTTTGAAAAATGCAGGTGCAACATACCAGAGATTGGTGAACATGATGTTCAAAGATAAGCTGGGGGACACCATGGAGGTATATATTGACGATATGGTGGTGAAATCTAAAAAGGCTGAGGATCACCTCCAGGATATCAAGGGAGCATTTGATATCCTGGATAAGTATAACATGAAGCTGAATCCTGCTAAGTGCCATTTCGGAGTGGGGGCAGGAAAGTTTCTAGGATATTTGGTGACGAAAAGGGGGATAGAGGCAAGCCCAGAGCAGATTAAAGCTATCCTGGATATAAAATCACCTTCGAATATGAAGGATGTTCAACGGTTAACAGGCCGAGTAGCAGCATTGAACAAATTTATTTCAAGATCCTCGGAAAAATGCAAGGAATTCTATGATATCCTGAAGAAGAATAAAAAGTTTGAATGGGAAGCAAAGCATGAAGCCGCCTTGCAGGATTTGAAGCGATATCTCTCAACTGCACCTCTATTGATGAAGCCTGAAAATGGTGAACCACTATCCCTATTGTTATGGGTCATTTTCTGAGCATACATATCTTGATCAATGTTTTGATCAAAAATTACCTAAGCAATTTAGTGATCAAATTAGTTAAGTGAGGTAGTGTGCTAGAAAAATGTGTGAAAAATATGCTTGTTAAGTTATTTAGAAAATCAGTATTCAGGATACGGCTCAGGATATTGAGTTGTATCTACGATCAAACTATGAGCAAAAAGGAAAGTAAACGACACGAGATGTACGAGGAAAGCCCTTGATCAATCTAGATCTCCGGCATAAAACCTCGGGAGCTGACAATCGCAGCTGCCTTGTTCTTCTTATTACTTCAAACGTCAGGATACAGTGCAGGATGTGGTGCGGATCGACTATGTGTTACAATGAAATTTGAATACAAGTGTGATGTTTGCAATGAGCTCGAGAGTGAAAGTGTTCGAGAGTGTAAGTGTAAATTGTGTGCCTTAAACTGACCCGCCCCCATCTATTTATAGTAAAAATAATATAACAAACTATCCTAAATTTCCGGGATCCACCGAATATTCCTTAATCGAACGTTGTAGACCTGGTCTTTCGGGTTCAACGTCTCTCCTTCAACAAACACGTCCGAGTCTTGAGGAAAAGAAGTCCACTTGACCGTTAGCAAGTCTCAGCCTTTAACCTGCACGTGGTTAATTCAATAAACCTCAGGATATCGCCCAAGATGTTAGCAATATCCTCTTCCAGCATCCTGGTCACAAATAAACAAACAAAGGCAGGATATTGGTCAGGATATGTATGCTCAGAAAAAGACCCATAACAATTGTCCCCAAATATATCGGTTGGGATACCAATCCAACGGATATATTTCAAAAGTTTCACCTCATAACTTAAGGCAATTAATACGACTAGACCTTTGAAATGACAGCGGTGCAACTTCCAAAGCATTATTTACTCTTTACCCCCTATATTCATCCTATATTAACCGAGGGACTCCTTATTACGGTTATCCTTATCTTCAAGCGGACATCAGGTATTTTCCTTTCTATCCTTCTTTCTTGAATCTCTTTTAGTTTGCTCAATACTTTTCATGGCACCACGAACGAAATCCCGATCGGACCGACCGGCCTCAGCTCTCGTAAATCAAAACCTCATTCGCAACTCATCAAAAGAAGTCTGCTGTTTCAACAATGCCGACATCGCTGCTCTTAAAGATTCCGGTGCCTTCCCCACCGGAACAGTCTTTCGCCCTTTCGACCGGGAAGCCCGATCGGACGCGTCATCCGACGAGTGGGTTTGTTTTTTCGCTTACCCCTTCTCTCTTGGACTCCGGTACCCGTTTCCACCCTTTATCTCTAGCTTTTTCGACCTCACCGGCGTTAGTTACGCCCAGGTTATGCCAATGGTCTGGCGAGTCTTGATAGTGCTGGATCAAATCAAGTCTCGTCATTTTCCCAACCTGTTTATTGAAGACCTCCCTATAGCATACCGGTTGAGATCCCATGGCGATCATCGTTTTCTTCTGTTTTCTACCTCCAAGAACCCTTTGGTTCTTAAGGACTCCAAGAACGAGGATCGATGGCGACGAAAATTCTTTTTCGTAAAAAGAGATTCTATTGATAAGGGTTTCGATCTACCGGTTAAATGGTTAACCAAGGGTAGGATTTAGGGTTTTAGGAATATCCCCAATTATATCTTCAAACTGTATCCCAGACTTATATCCTGATGTTTTTATGCAGCGAATTTCAGAGATCTAGTGCCTCCCAGTGCAGAATCCGAATCCAAGATCAAGGAAATCTACCGTCTTCCTGCCAGTGAAAGAACTTTCTCCCTGTCTCTTACAGATTCAAGCCAGAAATCAAGCTCAGAAATGTCTGGTAAGCACATTCTCAGCATATATTAATTACTTTTCAAAAGTATGATGAGTTTAAGAATATCTTCCCTCGTGTAGTACCAGTCGTCAACCTTGAAGGTTTCGAACTTGACGAGTTGGATTGCTACTCCAACCTCGAACCCATCAAACAAGAATCCAAGCCAAAGCCGTCTGCTACACCAAAGCCTACCTCCTCGATGACTGTTTCTGCTCCCAAAGGCCCTCCGGCATCCAGGACCCGGGCATCCAGCTCTCGTAAGAGAAAGGAGACGGACTCCCCAGCTATTTCTGAAACATTCTCTCTCGAGAATCATGGGTTCAACGAAGCCACCTCATTCTTCAAACAGGTAGAATTTTCTTTTCGATATCCTGCACAAGTATGTTAGTCCTTATCCTGCTTATTTTTCACATCAATACCTGTGTCTTTATCGATAGGGTCTGGATCGTCTTATGCACTTGTATGAAGACGCTTGCGGGCTTAACAAGATGTTGCAGATCAAGCTGGAGAAAGCTGAGGCCACCGTAGCTGACCAAGGAACCATTGCGGCTGCCAAATCCCAGCATTATGAAGACAAATACAAGGCAATGACTCAGGAACATCAAGCTGCCCTCCACAAAGCTAATGAGGATGCTCAAGCCAAGCTAGATGCCGCCCTTCTCCAATATCAGCAGAATATGAGTTCATATCGGGATAGCCTCAAAGCATCCGTGGTCGTCTCTCCTCTCCAAGCCAGGATAAGGATGGCTTATGAGGCCATGGATTTGGGTTTTGAATGCCCCTCCTGGAATGTAAAGGCTTGGGAGGAGAAACTACAGGGCCTCGGAGGTCATCCCGTTGCTCATCCTGCAAAACATACTGGTGAAGAACCTTCTAGGGCGGCAGAGGAAGCGGCCAATGCTGGTGATGATCCCGAGAAGAATCCTGAGACTGATGCTGGTGCGAACGCTGGGAAGGAGGTTGCTGTTCAAGAGGGTGCTGCCCCTTAGGCAGCGGAGTGGGCGATGATGGATATACGTGCCAAGGCCGGAGCCCAATTTTAAATTTCATGGTTGTGGTTGCATAAACAATTTACTTTTCCTGTCTTCGAACAATTTACATTTCCTGCACTAGAATAATGTGATGACCAAAAGTGGATGGGTCCTAGGTTTTAGGACGAAGCCCTTGGTCATCAATTAGTATAATTCGTTTTGAATGCGATAACGGTTGTAGGTGGACAGGTCCTGTTTTGAGATATATCCTGCAACCGTTACACAAGTATGGTAAAAACTAATTGTGCTTTTGGCGGATGGGCCTCGGTTTGAGGTGAAACCAAAAGCACAACTTTTGACTTGTTAATAATATAGCCATCTTTTGACTTATTTGCTGTTGTCTTGCATTACTTAGTGTAACTCTTAACTTTGTAAAAATTTTGTATTGTCATCTTATGAAAATATCCTGATCAATATGCTCAACAATATGTTACAAAAACTTTTTTATTAGATAGAACTTCCAAACATTCCTTCAACTTTGTAGATAGTTTTTGAAAAATAATCTATTTTTCCAAAACCAGTTTATGATAATACTTAAATGATCAAAGTTCCAAACTAATACTAGTTTCAAACACCTTAATCAAATATCCTGAAAAGGACCTTGAAAATATATCAGGATACTTATCCTTTTATAAAACATAGTGTTACTAAAAACTTAGACGATGTTTACAAAGGAAAGATCATACCCGGAGTAGTATATAACCCTATTACCAAGCTTCAATCTTTTTGCAACTTCTTCAATGAAGATGTCCCCTGTGCGAGGTACTTAGTACATTAGTTCCGAGCCTTATCCTTTTAACATCACCACCTTGGTAGGGATGTCCCCTGTGTACAATGTCTTCAAACACTTTAGAAATCTACTGAATGTCAGTTTCCATTGTATAGGCAATTTTTTACGTCCCAAGGGTAAAACCCAAGGATGTACTGGAGATAAATCCCTTGTATCCTGGGGAAAATCCCAAATTTTCATGCGCTACAGGCGGGAGTGTATAAACTCCAAGACTTAGAAAGGTGAAAACCTTTAAACCTTAGGGAGTATGAAAATACCCTTTCGTGAGAGAGGGTGATCAATCCTCATATACCTTTAGGATTCAGGATATAGCCAACAGTAACGAAATTGTCAGCCACTTTTACATGGACTGGTCCTGCCACCTTGAACTATCCCTGAATAACTTGCGCTCCAGGCGGGGTGTTTAAACCCAATTCGGAAGAAAGGTGAATACATTTAAACCTGTGAAGGGATCAGTATCCCTTAAATGTGAGAGAGGGGGCCAATCCTCTAATCTTTCGAGTTATCCTGAGTACATATCCTGGAGCTATATCCTGAAACATATTCTGCAAAACAATTGTAAACTAAGGTGGGTGTTAGCTTGGCTAACACCCCTCCGATGCTTAAGTCAGTATTGGGTTACAAAGAACAAATTAAACCAAACATATTTAAAAAAGGTAGAATTCATACCATCCTGAGTTAGAAATTAAATTCTAAACTCACTTGAAATAGAGCTTAAGGTGTATAGCATTCCAAGATCTCGGTAGCACATCCCCCTTCATATTCTTGAGTCTGTATGCTCCTTTCCCTGCTTCTGATTCAACTTCGTATGGTCCTTCCCATTTTGGAGCTAACTTGCCATCGACAGGATTAGTAGTATTCTGAAAAGCCTTTCTTAACACCCAATCTCCAACCTTAAATTTTCTGGTCCTAATATTCTTGTTATATGTCCTGGATATTCTCTGCTGATATGCTGCCATCCTTAGCCTTGCCGCATCTCTCTTCTCATCTATAGTGTCTAAATCCTGACTCAAGGCTTCAGGATTCTGCTCAGGATCACTTAGGGTAGATCTTGAAGTAGGTATTGTCATTTCCGTCGGAATCATTGCTTCTGCTCCAAATACCAAGGAAAACGGGGTTTGGCCTGTTGCATTCTTTACCGTTGTCCTATCAGCCCACAAAACAAAGGGTAATTCTTCTGCCCATCTCCTTTTTTTGGCTCCAAGCCTTTTCTTTATGTTATTGACAATTATCTTGTTTGAGGATTCTGCTTGTCCATTTGCTTGAGGATGTACCGAAGTAGATGTGATCATTTTGATCCCCCAACTCTTGCAAAACTCAGTAGTTCTCTTGCTTATAAACTGAGAACCATTGTCACAGATTATCTCAGCTGGTACTCCGAATCTGGTCAGGATATTCCTCTTTATGAAGGATACTACTTCTTGGTCTCTAACTTGAACAAATGCTTCAGCTTCAACCCACTTAGAGAAATAATCCGTCATTGCTAGCATAAAGACTTTTCCTCCCTGAGCTTTTGGTAGCTTTCCCACTATATCCATACCCCACTTCATAAATGGCCAATGGGAAACAATAGGATACAATGGTTCAACAGGTTGATGCAGTATGTTACTATGTCTTTGACATGCGTCACATCTTCGAGCATATTCTGCGGCATCTTTTCTCATTGTTGGCCAATAATATCCTGTCCTTAATACTTTTGAGAATAACGACCTGCCCCCAGCATGGTTACCACAATCCCCTTCATGTATATCCTGAAGTACTTCTTTGGCTTCAGGATCCTCCAAGCACTTCAAATACAGTCCTGCAAGAGATTTCTTATATAAAATATTATTTATAATAGTGAATCGTGATACCTTCATCCTAAATGCCTTAGGATTTTCATTTCCAGGGATGTGTCCCTCTTTGAGATATCTCATGATTGGAGCCGTCCAGGATTTAGGATCCTCTTCAGGATGCTCTGCTCCAGGATCCTGAATACCCGCTACTTCTTTATCCTGAGGATTCGTTGCAGGATATAAGACATGTAATATTGGTATTTGGGTCCCTTCAGGTATCCTGATCGATGATCCCAAATTTTCTAAGGCATCCACTTCAACATTATCCTCCCTTGGTACCTGTTCAAGTATAAAAACATCGAAATATCCTGCTAATTTTTTGAGAATATCGAGATATTCGATTAATTTCTCACCCTTAACTGCATAGGATCCATTAAAATGGTTAGTAATTAACAAAGAGTCAACATATACTTGCAAATTTTTGATACTCATGCTCTTAGCCAACTCTAATCCTGCAATTAAAGCCTCATACTCTGCTTCATTATTAGTAGCAGGAAATTCACACCTAATAGCCTGGGGTAATATGTCCCCCTGTGGCAATTTTAGTAGTATTCCTAATCCTACTCCCCTTACATTAGATTCACCATCAGTATATAATGTCCAGGATCCTGAGGATTCTCCTAACTGTTGAACTTCTAGGTCTACCTCATCCTGAATATCACTACTGAAATCAGCCACAAAGTCAGCTAAAGCTTGAGACTTTATGGCATTTCTAGGTTCATATACTAAATCCTAAGCACTTAACTTTACTAACCACTTGGCCATCCTGCCTGACATCTCTGGTTTCCTGAGCACATTTTTGACAGGATAATTTGTTTTAACATGTATCCTATGTGTCTCGAAATAATGTCTAAGCTTTGTCAATGCCATGACTAGAGCTAATATTAATTTTTCTAAATGATAATACCTAGTTTCAGCATCTAACAAACTTTTACTAACATAATAAACAGGATATTGCTGACCTTCATGGTCTTTTATAAGAACGGCACTTACACCATTCCCTGATACAGCAAGATATAGGGATAGTGGTTCACCATTTTCAGGCTTCATCAATAAAGGTGCGGTTGAGAGATATCGTTTCAAATCCTGCAAGGCTGCTTCATGCTTCTCCCCCCATTCGAATCTTTTGTTCTTCTTCAGGATATCATAAAAATCTTTGCACTTCTCTGAGGATTTCGAGATAAACATGTTTAAAGCTGCTACTCGGCCTGTCAATCTTTGTACGTCCTTCATATTTGAGGGTGATTTTATATCCAGGATAGCTTTGATCTGCTCTGGGCTTGCTTTTATCCCCCTTTTTGTCACCATATATCCAAGAAACTTTCCTGCCCCCACTCCGAAATGGCATTTAGCAGGATTCAGCTTCATGTTGTATCGATCCAGGATATCAAATGCTCCCTTGATATCCTGGAGGTGATCCTCAGCCTTTTTAGATTTCACCACCATATCATCGATATATACCTCCATGGTGTCCCCCAGTTTGTCTTTGAACATCATGTTTACCAATCTTTGGTATGTTGCACCTGCATTTTTCAAACCAAAAGGCATAGCTGTATAACAATAAATACCTGTTGGTGTCATGAAGGCAGTATCCTCCTGGTCAGAAGGCTCCAATTGGATCTGTTGAAATCCTGAGGATGCGTCCATGAAGGTCAGCATTTCATGCCCGGCAGTGGCATCTACCATTGCATCAATGTGGGGAAGAGGAAATGGGTCTTTAGGACAAGCTTTGTTCAAGTCTGTGTAGTCCACACAAACTCTCCATTTCCCATTTTTCTTCTGTACTACAACCACGTTTGCTAGCCACCTTGGGAACTTAACCTCTCTGATCATCCTGGACTTTAATAATCTCTCAACTTCCTCCTGGATAATTGTGTTCCGCTCGGGAGCAAACTTCCTTCTTTTTTGCTGCACAGGCTTGAATGATTTATCAATTCCAACCTTGTGAGTGATAATGTCTTTGGATATGCCTGTCATATCCTCATGCTTCCATGCAAACGTTGACATCCTGCATTTCAAAAAGTTAATTAATTGTTCTTCAATATCCTGAGGGATATTGGTCCCTACGAGCACCGAAATATCAGGATTATCCTGGTCCAGAATAATTTTCTTCACATCCTGCTCCGGATCCTCCACGATATCCTGGGCCCGCGTCTTTAATTGCTATGCTGCACTAGGTTTGGTTGAGGATTTCATCGAGGATGAGTAGCATTCTTTCGCTTCCTGTTGATCACTATCAACTTTGACAACTCCCCAAGGGGTAGGTATCTTGATGCATTGGTGATATGTTGATGGCACAGCCTTCATATCGTGAATCCACGGTCTTCCCAGTATGATGTTATAGCAGGATAGAGAATCCATCACACAGAAACGTTGTATCGAGTTGACTCCTTCAACGTATACTGGCAACTTTATCTCTCCCTCTGTGTTTCTAGCCTCTCCACTGAACCCAACAAGCATGGTAGACTTTGAAGTGATATCCATTGGAGATACATTCATTCTCTTCAGAGTTTCTAGTTGGATTATGTTTACGGAGCTGCCATTATCAACCAATATCCTGCGTACAAAATGGTTAGCCACATATAACGTTATTACCAGAGCATCATGGTGAGGATCCTGGACAGTATCCCTGTCATCAGCATCAAAAGTGATCATTTTGTCAGTCGTAAGGGTAGTCATCCTGATAGGTTTGTCTCCCCTTTCGGCCTTAGCTTCCTTTGCATGTCTCTTTGCTGCCGAATACGAAGTTCCACAAATGTCGGATCCTCCCGAAATGAAGTTGATTATCTTGGCATCCGCAGGAGGTGATGCTGCCCGCTCAGGATCCTTCTCAGTATCCTGACCCTTATTCTTCTTTCTTCCTAAGAGATCTTTCAGATATCCCTTGCTTAGAAGATAGCTTATTTCTTTCCTTAGAGCAATGCAATCCTCAGTTACATGTCCGAAATCTTTGTGGAAAGCACACCATTTTGACTTATCTTTCCAGTCATCCTTTTGTTGATTCTTTCGAGGCCACCTAGCCTTATCTCCTAGACCCTGCATGGCATACATCAATTCAGGAATGTTAACAGAAAAGCAATATTCAGACAACTCAGGATACTCTTCAGGATCCTCATCTTCGACAGCATTCACTCTCTTGTTTTCATTTCTACCATATGGCTTAGGCCGATATGTTTTGAATGAGGATTCTGACTTCCTGTTAGTTGACTCATAAGTGTTAGATGAGTTCATCCTTTCTTGCATCTTCCTGTCATCTTCCAGACGGATATATCTCAAAGCCCTGTTACGAGCTTCGTCGAGATTCCTGTAGGGATTCATTACAAGATCCTGATAAAACTGAGAATCCTTATGTAATCCCATCTTAAAAGCTTGCACAGCTGTTGCAACATCAAGATGTGGGATATCCAAGGATTCTCGACTGAATTTGTTCAGATAATCCCTCAAGGATTCCTGAGGCCCTTGAGTTATCCTGTAAAGATCACTGGTTAGTTTCTCAAAACTCCGACTACAAGAAAATTGACTGTTAAATAAATTAACCAAATGGGCAAACGAAGTAATTGAGTGAGGAGGAACGTTTAACAGCCATTTTTAGGCTGATCTTGTTAGAGTAGAACCAAATCCCTTGCACAAGCATGCTTCCTTGAGCTCCGGAGGGATAGGGTTAATCTCCATTTTCTCCCTATACTGAGCAATATGCTCTTCAGGATCCGTAGTCCCATCATAAAGCTTCATGTTGGGGGTTTGGAATCTCTTTGGGATCTCAGCATCACAGATAGGATATGCAAAACGAGATATCTTATGGCTGTCTTGAGACACTTCCGGGATCGGCTGGACCACCCCAGGTACACTAGATATCATGTCCTTCAACTTCTGAAGTTCCCTAGTAAGTGCTGATGTTACACCTGTATCCTGCAAAGATCCACTATTGTTAGTAGCATGAGTATTATTATTATTTGACACGTTACCCGTTGGAGGATTTTGCCCATATCCTGAAGCATATCCTGAGCTCCTCATGGTTGACATCCTGACCGAGGAGGGTATTTCAGGAGTATGATTCTAAGGAAGGATGGGCACAATATTCCCCCTATTATCCTCAGTATACACAGCTGAACTAAAGTTCAACGTTCTGGGATGTAATGGAGTGACATTATCCTCAGCAGATCTGCTCGAGCCAGACTTCAGGAGTTGTATTTCCCTTAAAAGCATTTGGTTAACAAGTAACACTTAGCGAATTCATTGTAACACTTAGCGATCTGGTTGAGATCCTGCACTGTTTCCTGAAGTTTAAAGCAATAAGAAGAACAAGGCAGCTGCGATTGTCAGCTCCCGAGGTTTTATGCCGGCGATCTAGATTGATCAAGGGCTTTCCTCGTACATCTCGTGTCGTTTACTTTAATTTCGCTCATTGTTTGATCATAGATACAGCTCAATATCCTGAGCCGTATCCTGAATACTGTTTTTCCAAATAACTTAACAAGTATATTTTCAACACACTTTCTAGCACACTACCTCACTTAACTAATTTGATCACTTAATTACTTCGGTAATTTTTAACCAAAACAATTTGGCGCCCACCGTGGGGCAAGTGGTGCTCTCTTTACTAAATTTTTTTGCTAAATCGCTAATTGGTTTTTTATTTTCAAAACTTTTTGCCACATTGTCCATAATGGCCTCAAGATCAAACATGAGTTCCTCTACTGTGTCTGCTACGACTTCTGCTACTACAGGTTCGGTGCTTCCACCACCTCCTCCAAGAATGCCAGCCTCTACACGACCTCAGGATATTATCCCTACCCGCAGTGTTCAGGAATCTGCCCCTGTTTTAGCTTCTAACGATGAAATTTTAACTTTATTTGGAAGTGTGCAGGAACAAATGAGGCAACAACAGGAAACAAACCAAATGCTTTTAAGGGAAATACAACTCCTGAAGTCTGGCTCGAGCAGATCTGCTGAGGATATTGTCACTCCATTACATCCCAGAACGTTGAACTTTAGTTCGGCTGTGTATACTGAGGATAACAGGGGGAATATTGTGCCCAGCCTTCCTCAAAATCATACTCCTGAAATACCCTCCTCGGTCAGGATGTCGACCATAAGGAGCTCAGGATATGCTTTAGGATATGGGCAAAATCCTCCAGCAGGTAACATGTCGAATAATAATAATAATCATGCTACTAACAATAGTGGATCTTTGCAGGATACAGGTGTAACATCAGCACTTACTAGGGAACTTCAGAAGTTGAAGGACATGATATCTAGTGTGCCTGGGGTGATCCAGCCGATCCCGGAAGTGTCCCAGGACAGCCACAAGATATCTCGTTTTGCATATCCTATCTGTGATGCTGAGATCCCAAAGAGATTCCAAACCCCCAACATGAAGCTTTATGATGGGACTACGGATCCTGAGGAGCATATTGCTCAGTATAGGGAAAGGATGGAGATTAACCCTATCCCTCCGGAGCTCAAGGAAGCGTGCTTGTGCAAAGGATTTGGTTCTACTCTAACAGGATCAGCCTTAAAATGGCTGTTAAACGTTCCTCCACATTCAATTACGTCTTTTGCTCACTTAGTAAATTTATTTAATAGTCAGTTTTCTTGTAGTAGAAGCTTCGAAAAATTAACAAGTGATCTCTACAGGATAACACAAGGGCCTCAGGAATCCCTTGGGGATTATGTGAACAAGTTTAGCCGGGAATCACTAGACATTCCTCATCTTGATGTTGCAACAGCTGTGCAGGCTTTCAAGATGGGGTTGCAAAAGGATTCTCAATTTTACCAAGACCTTGTAATGAACCCATGCAGGAACCTGGATGAAGCTCGGAACAGGGCCCTAAGATACATTCGGTTGGAAGATGAAAGAAAGATGCAAGAAAGGATGAACTCATCCAACACTTATGAGTCAACTAACAGGAAGTCGGAATCCTCATTCAAGTCGTATCGGCCTAAGCCATATGGCAGAAATGAGAAGAAGAGAGTGAATGCTGTCGAAGATGAGGATCCTGAGGAGTATCCTGAATTATCTGAATATTGCTTTTCTGTTAACATTCCCGAATTGATGTATGCCATGCAGGGTCTAGGGGACAAGGCAAGATGGCCTCGAAAGAATCAACAAAAAGCGGATTGGAAAGACAAATCAAAATGGTGTGCTTTCCACGAAGATTTCGGACATATGACCGAGGATTGCATTGCTTTGAGGAAAGAGATAAGCTATCTTCTAAGCAAGGGATATTTGAAAGATCTCTTAGGAAGAAAGAAGAATAAGGGTCAGGATACTGAGAAGGATCCCGAGCGAGCAGCATCACCTCCCGCGGATGCCAAGATAATCAACTTCATTTCGGGAGGATCCGACATTTGTGGAACTTCGTATTCGGCAGCAAAGAGACATGCAAAAGAAGCTAAGGCCGAAAGGGGAGACAAACCTGTCAGGATGACCACCCTCACAACTGACAAAGTGATCACTTTTGATGCTGATGACAGGGATACTGTCCAGGATCCTCATCACGATGCTCTGGTAATAAGGTTATATGTGGCTAACCATTTTGTACGCAGGATATTGGTTGATAATGGCAGCTCCGTCAACATAATCCAACTAGAGACGCTTAAAAGAATGAATGTATCTCCAATGGATATCACTTCAAAGTCTACCGTGCTTGTTGGGTTCAGTGGAGAGGCTAGAAACACAGTGGGAGAGATAAAGTTGCCGGTGTACGTTGAAGGAGTCAACTCAATACAACGTTTCTGTGTAATGGACTCTCTATCCTGCTATAACATCATACTGGGAAGACCATGGATTCACGATATGAAGGCCGTGCCATCAACATATCACCAATGCATCAAGATACCTACCCCTTGGGGAGTTGTTAAAGTTGATAGCGATCAGCAGGAGGCGAAAGAATGCTACTCATCATCAATGAAATCCTCAACCAAACCTAATGCAGCATAGCAATTAAAGACACGGGCCCAGGATATCGTGGAGGATCCGGAGCAGGATGTGAAGAAAATTATCCTGGACCAGGATAATCCCGATATTTCGGTGCTCGTGGGAACCAATATCCCTCAGGATATTGAGGAGCAATTAATTAACTTCTTAAAATGCAGGATGTCAACGTTTGCATGGAAGCATGAGGATATGACAGGCATATCCAAAGATATTATTACTCACAAGCTTGGAATTGATAAATCATTCAAGCCCGTGCAACAGAAAAGAAGAAAGTTTGCTCCTGAACGGAATACAATTATTCAAGAGGAAGTTGAGAGATTGTTGAAGTCCAAAATGATTAGAGAAGTCAAGTTCCCAAGGTGGCTAGCAAACGTGGTTGTGGTACAGAAGAAAAACGGGAAATGGAGAGTCTGTGTAGATTACACAGACTTAAACAAAGCTTGTCCTAAAGACCCATTTCCTCTCCCCCACATTGATGCAATGGTAGATGCCACTGCCGGGCATGAAATGCTGACTTTCATGGATGCATCCTCAGGATTTCAACAGATCCAAATGGAGCCTTCTGACCAGGAGGATACTGCCTTCATGACACCAACAGGTATTTATTGTTATACAGCTATGCCTTTTGGTTTGAAAAATGCAGGTGCAACATACCAAAGATTGGTAAACATGATGTTCAAAGACAAACTGGGGGACACCATGGAGGTGTACATTGACGATATGGTGGTAAAGTCAAAGAAAGCTCAGGATCACCTCCAGGATATTAAAGGAGCGTTTGATATCCTGGATCAGTATAATATGAAGCTGAATCCTGCCAAGTGTCATTTTGGAGTAGGAGCAGGAAAATTCCTAGGATATATGGTGACCAAAAGAGGAATAGAAGCAAGCCCGGAACAGATTAAAGCAATCTTGGATATTAAATCTCCCTCAAATATGAAGGATGTTCAACGACTAACAGGGCGAGTGGCAGCACTGAATAGATTTATCTCAAGGTCTTCAGAAAAATGCAAGGATTTTTATGATATCCTGAAGAAGAACAAAAAATTCGAGTGGGGTGAGAAGCATGAAGCAGCCCTACAGGATTTGAAGCGATATCTCTCAACCGCACCTCTACTGATGAAACCTGAAAATGGTGAACCACTATCCCTGTACCTTGCCGTATCAGGGAATGTTGTAAGTGCCGTTCTTATAAAAGACCATGAAGGTCAGCAATATCCTGTTTATTATGTTAGAAAAAGTTTGTTAGATGCTGAAACTAGGTATTCTCATTTAGAAAAGTTAATACTAGCATTAGTTATGGCATCAACCAAACTTAGACACTACTTTGAGACACATAGGATACACGTTAAAACAAATTATCCTGTCAAAAGTGTACTTAGGAAGCCGGAAATGTCGGGTAGAATGGCTAAGTGGTCAGTAAAGTTAAGTGCCTATGATTTAGTATATGAACCTAGGAATGCCATAAAGTCTCAGGCTTTAGCTGACTTTGTGGCTGATTTTAGTAGTGACATTCAGGATGAGGTAGACCTAGAAGTTCAACAGCTAGGAGAATCCTCAGGATCCTGGACATTATATACTGATGGTGCATCTAATATAAAAGGAGTAGGATTAGGAATACTGCTAAAATCGCCACAGGGGGGACATATTACCCCAGGCTATTAGGTGTGAATTTCCTGCTACCAATAATGAAGCAGAATATGAGGCTTTAATTGCAGGATTAGAATTGGCTAAAAGCATGAATATCAAAAATTTACAAGTATATGTTGACTCTTTGTTAATTACTAACCATTTTAATGGATCCTATGCAGTTAAGGGTGAGAAATTGATTGAATATCTTGTTATTCTCAAAAAATTAGCAGGATATTTCGATGTTTTTACACTTGAACAGGTACTAAGGGAGGATAATGCTGAAGTGGATGCCTTAGCAAATCTGGGATCATCAATCAGGATACCGGAAGGGACCCAAATACCAGTATTACATGTCCTATATCTTGCAACGAATCCTCAGGATAAAGAAGTAGCGGATATTCGGAACCCGGGAGTGGAATATCCTGAACAGGATCCTAAATCCTGGACAGCTCCAATTCTGAAATATCTTAAAGATGGACACATTCCTGAAAACGAAAATCCTAAGGGATTTAGGATGAAGGTATCACTGTTCACTATTATCAATAATGTTTTATACAAAAAATCTCTTGCAGGACCATATTTGAGGTGCTTGGAGGATCCTGAAGCCAAAGAAGTACTTCAGGATATACATGAAGGGGATTGTGGTAATCACACTGGGGGCAGATCATTGTTCTCGAAAGTATTAAGGACAGGATATTATTGGCCAACAATGAGGAAAGATGCTGCAGAATATGCTCGAAGATGTGATGCATGTCAAAGACATAGTAACATACTACACCAACCAGCTGAACCATTATATCCTGTAGTTTCCCCTTGGCCATTCATGAAATGGGGGATGGATATAATAGGAAAATTACCAAAAGCTCCGGGAGGAAAAGTCTTTATGTTAGCAATGACGGATTATTTCTCCAAGTGGGTTGAGGCTGAAGCATTTGTCCAAGTTAGAGACCAAGAAGTAGTATCCTTCATAAAGAGGAATATCCTGACCAGGTTTGGAGTACCAGCTGAGATCATTTGTGATAATGGGTCCCAGTTTATAAGCAAAAGAACTACTGATTTTTGCAAAAGTTGGGGAATCAAAATGATCACATCTACCCCAGTACATCCTCAAGCGAATGGACAAGCTGAATCTTCAAACAAGATAATAGTCAATAACTTAAAGAAGAGACTTGGGGCCAAAAAAGGAAGATGGGCAGATGAGTTACCCTTTGTTTTGTGGGCTGATAGGACAACGGTAAAGAATGCAACCGGCCAAACCCCGTTTTCCTTAGTATTCGGAGCGGAGGCGATGATTCCAACAGAAATGACAATACCTACGGCAAGATCTATGCTGCAGGATCCTGAACAGAATCCTGAAGTCTTATGTCAGGATTTGGATACTATAGACGAAAAAAGAGATGTCGTAAGACTAAGGATAGCAGCATATCAACAAAGAATATCCAGAGCATATAATAAAAACATAAGGACTAGAAGATTTCGAGTTGGTGATTGGGTGTTAAGAAAGGCTTTTCAAAATACCACTAATCCTGCCGATGGCACGCTAGCTCCGAAATGGGAAGGACCTTATGAAGTCGAGTCAGAAGCAGGGAAAGGAGCATATCGACTCAGGAATATGGAAGGGGATATGCTACCGAGATCTTGGAATGCTATACACCTCAAGCTTTACTTCAAGTGAGTTTAAAATTCAATTTCTAACTCAGAATGGTATGTATTCTATCTTTTTTAAATATGCTTTGGTTTAATTTACCCTTTGAAACTCAATACTGACTTAAGCATCGGAGGGGTGTTAGCCAAGCTAACACCCACCTTAGTTTACAATTGTTTTGCAGAATATCTTTCAGGATATAGCTCCAGGATATATACTCAAGATAAGTCGAAAGATTAGAGGATTGGCCCCCTCTCTCACGTTTAAGGGATCCTGGTCCCTTCAAAAGTTTAAAGGTATTCACCTTTCTTTCGAATTGGGTTTAAACACCTCGCCTGGAGCGCAAGTTATCTAGGTATAGTTCAAGGTAGCGGGACCAGTTCATGTAAAAGTGGCTGACAATTTCGTTACTATTGGCTATATCCTAGATCCTTAAGGTATATGAGGATTGATCACCCTCTCTCACGAAAGAGTATTTTCATACTCTCAAAGGTTTAAAGGTTTTCACCTTTCTAAGAATTGGAGTTTATACACTCTCGCCTGTAGCGCATGAAATTTAGGGTTTATCCCCAGATATCAGGGTTTATCCCCAGGATATTAAGGGTTTATCCCAAGTATGCAGGATTTATTTCAGGATATCATGGGTTTTGCCCTGAGGTATTCGGTATTCATTGGAGTCAAAATATAAATACATTGGTGTTTTTGGCAAACACAGGGGACACATGTAATATTGCTCAAAGGATGGATCCAAGTTTATAAGTATGCACTGGGGACACACTTATGATAAAGGATTGGAACTGATCCTCTAAGAATCTCTGGTATGATCTCTCCTTTTTATTTGGATAATTTATAGGTGTATTTCAATATCCTGATCAATATATCTTTCAGGATATCTTCCAGGATTCATTTATAATATGTATTCTTAAAAGTGTACAAACCAAGCGATTTTTGTAACTACGATTTTCATAGCAATAACAATAGTAATAGGGTCAAAAGAGAGGTTATATTATTAACATACCAAAAGTTGTGCTCTTAGTTTCACCTCAAAACAAGGCCCATCCACTAAGAGCACTAATAGTTCATAGCCATATTTACCCAACAGTTGAAGGCTTCATCTCAAACCGAGACCCATCCACCTTCAACTGTTGTATTGTTCAAAAAGCATGCAGGAAATATAAATTGTTTAGGTACGGGAAAGTAAAAGGCAGAAAAGTAAATTGTTTGTGGAACTGCAAACCAACATTCAAATTCAAAAAGGTGGGCTCTGGCCTTGGCACGTATATCCGTCATCGCCCACCTAAATGCCCTCACACAGCGGCATCTCCTCCAACTTTCTCAGCCTTCTCCGCTCCAGCATCTTGACCAGCATCCTGTGCAGCATCCTGACCAATGTCCATCTCAGCATCAGCTCCAGCATCCTTCTTCTCTCCAGCTTGGACCACCACCTCTGCTGACTTAGAAGACTCACCGGCTTCAGCAGGAAGCGGCACAGCTTTGCCTCCGAGCTCCTTCAATTTAGCCACCCAGGATTCAACTGGCCAAGATGGACAAACAAGGCCCGTCTCCTTGGCCTCGTAGGCCATCTTGATGCGTGCTTGTAGCAGGGAGACGATAGCAGAAGCCTTGATTACCTCTCGAAAGCTGATCAAGGCCTGGTCATGATCCATTTGAACGCTGGCAAGTTTGACCTCAGCGTCCTGGGTGACCTTATTTAGCAAGCTTTCATAGTGCCGGCTCTTCGCTTCAGCAATAGCACCTTGGTCAGCAACGGTGCTCTCGAGCTGCTTGATCCTGGCTTCATGAAGTGCCACAGTACCACAGGCGTCATTGTACAAGTGGAGCAAATGCTGGAGGCCCTGCTCATTAATTACAGGTATGAATTTAGAATGTATGCTGACTAAGATATCCTACCAGGATATCCTGTTAGGATATACGTGCAGGATATATGTGTAGGATATACATAGAGGATATGCGTCAGGATATTACCTTGTTGAGGAAGGATGTCATTGGCTCCAAGGAGTCAGAGAAGCTGAGTTCATCATAGGAAAACCCTTCTGAGCCTGGAGCACTGACTTCAAGACCCATTCTCTTTTTCGCTGCGGAAGCACGGGTTTTTGGATTGGCCTTGGGAGCCGGGAGTGGCTTGGAGCTAGTGGTAGCAGGAGTCTCCTTCTTGACTATGGCTGGAGTTGGATAGCTGTCAAGTTCATCCAGATCTAGATAGACTGGGACTTTGCTGGAATCTGCACACAGGGAGTAAGTTCTAAATCCCTCCTATAAATAACAGATAAGAAGCAAATGTGTGCAGGATATCTTGCAGGATCCTTACCAGACATGTTGGCACTTGAAAGAGGGCTTGGAATTGGTGGAGAAGGATTGAAACTTCTCTCTGCCTCTGGAAGAAGTCTGATGGCGTCTATTCTTTCTTGAGAATTAGCAAGAGGAGGAGCAATCTTCCTGAAATCAGCTGCACAAAAATGAAAATTTATTAGTTCAGAATATGAGACAGGATAAAAGACAGGATCATTCTTAAACCCTAAGTCCTACCCTTTCTTAACCATCTCATCGGATAATCCGTTCTACCGGGGATCGAATCCCTTTTTACAAAGAAAAAATTGGATTGCCGACCATCCTCGTTTTTGGTGGCACGAAGAATCAGTGGGGGACCGGAACTAGAGTAAAATAGAAACCTAGAAGAGCCATGGCATCTAAGCTTGTAGGCTAAAGGGAGATCATGGACAGAAAGGTCAGGTATGTGATTTCTCTTGATTTGGTCCAGAACAGATAAAACACGCCAAAGCATTGGCATGGTTTGGCTGAAAGAAATTTTGGTGATGTTAAAAAACTCGGTGATAAAGTCCGGAAAGGGGAATCGTAGCCCTAAGGTAAAGGGGAAAGCATTGAAACAAATCCACTCGGTGGAAACCATATCTGACCAGATTTCTCTGTCAAAGGGTCGGAATATGGTTCCATCCGGAAAGATACCGGAAGATTTCAAAGCCGACAGATGAGCACTATCAAAGGTGCATGTTTCATTCTCCGGTTCTTGGAGAAGGTTCTGTTGGACGAATGTGGGAGCCGAGTCGCCTGAACTGGACCTCGTTTGCCTAGGCATTTAGTCACCTGAATTCTTGCCTGAGTAAAATGAGAGATGGTTATGAAGATGAGAGAGAGAATATTACCTTTTTTCTTGTCGATTGTGGGTAAAAAAAGAAGATGAGCATGAGAAGATATAGGGTATGATGAGTAAATATAGGCCGGGTGGTTGAAAGCTGTCACATCAGAAGTCTTATCTCTTAATTGCCTCGGCCATTGTGAAAAAATGTAACCGTTAGCATATCAAACGGTAACATTTTTGGGGACAATTGTTATGGGTGAAATTCTGAACCCATATCCTGGAAAATATCTTGGTTTATATCTTGGTTATATAGTATCTGTTTACGTCCGGGATGCTGGTTCAGGGTATTGGTGATATCCTGAAAGGTATCCTCGGGATTACTAATGGATTATGTGCAGGTACGTGTGTTAGAAGCTAGCAACGTTCACAAAGACTTATTCCGCGGAAGACTCGGTCCAGGCCGTTCAAAGAAAGACGTTGAAACCCTTATTACTCGGTCTACAACGTTCGTGGTGGAATATTCGGAGCATCCCATATTTATAGGAATATTTGTTTGTGTTTTGTTACTATAAATAGGAGGAACACCAGATCAAATAGGACACATCAATCTCACTGCAATCACACTCACTACACTCTAACACTTGTTCTCTCGCAATTTGTACTCCCACACGAATTCATTGTAACACTTAGCGATCTGGTTGATATCCTGCACTGTATCCTGAAGTTTAAAGCAATAAGAAGAACAAGGCAGCTGCGATTGTCAGCTCCCGAGGATTTATGCCGGCGATCTAGATTGATCAAGGGCTTTCCTCGTACATCTCGTGTCGTTTACTTTAATTTCGCTCATTGTTTGATCATAGATACAGCTCAATATCCTGAGCCGTATCCTGAATACTGTTTTTCCAAATAACTTAACAAGTATATTTTCAACACACTTTCTAGCACACTACCTCACTTAACCAATTTGATCACTTAATTACTTCGGTAATTTTTGACCAAAACAGTTTGTTTCCTGTTGCTGCCTCATTTGTTCCTGCACACTTCCAAATAAAGTAAGAATTTCATCATTAGAAGCTAGAACGGGAGCTGATTCCTGAACACTGCGAGTAGGGATAATATCCTGAGGTCGTGAAGAGGCTGGCATCCTTGGAGGAGGTGGTGGAAGCACCGAACCAGTAGTAGCAGAAGTCATAGCAGACACAGTAGAGGAACTCATGTTTGATCTTGAGGCCATTATGGACGATGTGGCAAAAAGTTTTGAAAATAGAAAGCCGATTAGCGATTTCCCAAAAATTTTTAGTAAAGAGAGCACCACTTGCCCCACGGTGGGCGCCAAATTGTTTTGGTCAAAAATTACCTAAGCAATTTAGTGATCAAATTAGTTAAGTGAGGTAGTGTGCTAGAAATATGTGTGAAAAATATGCTTGTTAAGTTATTTAGAAAATCAGTATTCAGGATACGGCTCAGGATATTGAGCTGTATCTACGATCAAACTATGAGCAAAAAGGAAAGTAAACGACACGAGATGTACGAGGAAAGCCCTTGATCAATCTAGATCGCCGGCATAAAACCTCGGGAGCTGACAATCGCAGCTTCCTTGTTCTTCTTATTACTTCAAACGTCAGGATACAGTGCAGGATGTGGTGCGGATCTACTATGTGTTACAATGAAATTTGAATACAAGTGTGATGTTTGCAATGAGCTCGAGAGTGAAAGTGTTCGAGAGTGTAAGTGTAAATTGTGTGCCTTAAACTGATCCGCCCCCATCTATTTATAGTAAAGATAATATAACAAACTATACTAAACTTCCGGGATCCACCGAATATTCCTTAATCGAACGTTGTAGACCTGGTCTTTCGGGTTCAACGTCTCTCCTTCAACAAACACGTCCGAGTCTTGAGGAAAAGAAGTCCACTTGACCGTTAGCAAGTCTCAGCCTTTAACCTGCACGTGGTTAATTCAATAAACCTCAGGATATCGCCCAAGATGTTAGCAATATCCTCTTCCAGCATCCTGGTCACAAATAAACAAACAAAGGCAGGATATTGGTCAGGATATGTATGCTCAGAAAATGACCCATAACAATCAATATCCTGCTTTTTATTGTTTATTTGGGATCAGGATACTGGACGGGGATATTGCTAACATGATGGGCGATATCCTTAGGAATATTGAATTAACCACGTGCAGGTTAAAGGCTGGGGTTCGCTAACGGTCAGATGGACTTATTCTCCTCAAGACTAGGGCATTTTTGTTATGGGAGAGACGTTGAACCCGAAAGACTAGGTCCACAACGTTCGAGTGAGGAATATTCATTGGATCCCGGTTATTTAGGATAGTTTGTTATATTTGTTTTACTATAAATAGATGGGGGCGGATCAGATTAAGGCACTCAAATTTCACATTTTCAAACACTTTCTCTCTAGCTCACTGCAAACACTACACACAACACTTGTATTCGAATTACATTCTAACACATAGTTGATCAGCACCACATCCTGCACTCTATCCTGATATTTGAAGCAATAGAAGAACAAGGCAGCTGCGATTGTCAGCTCCCGAGGTTTTATGTCGGCGATATAGATTGATCAAGGGCTTTCCTCGTACATCACGTGTCAACCTTTACTTTTTTGCTCATTGTTTGATCATAGATACAACTCTATATCTTGAGCCGTATCCTGAAACTGTTTTTATAACTAACTTGTTTAACATATTTTTCACACATAATTTTAGCACACTACCTCACTTAACTAATTTGATCACTAAATTGCTTCGGTAATTTTTGACCAAAACAATTTGGCGCCCACCGTGGGGCAAGTGGTGCTACCTTTACTAAAAATCTTTGTGAAATCGTTAATCGGTTTTCTATTTTCAAAAATTTTTGCCACATTGTTTACAATGGCCTCAAGATCAAACATGAGCTCCTCCACTATGTATGCTGCAACCTCCGCTACCACCGGTTCGGTGCTTCCACCACCTCCTCCAAGGATGCCATTTTCTTCACAACCTCAAGAAGTTATCCCTACTCGGAGTGTTCAGGGATCTGCTCCCATTTTAGCCTCTAATGATGAAATTCTAACTTTATTTGGAAGTGTGCAGGAACAAATGAGGCAGCAACAGGAGACTAACTAAATGCTGTTAAGAGAAATACAACTCTTAAAAGCTAGCTCGAGTAGACCTGCTGAAGAAACTGTTACTCCTATACAGCCCAGGGCTTTGAACTTCAGTTTCGCAGTTTACACTAAGGATAACAGGGGGAATATCGTCCCAAGCCATTCTCAGAATCATACACCTGAGATACCCTCTTCGGTCAGGATGTCCACTGTGAAGAGTTCAGGATATGCTTCAGGATATGGCCAAAATCCTCAGACCGTTAATGTGTCAAATAATAATGTTCTTGCTACTAACAACAATGGCACTTTGCAGGATGCAGGCATGATGTTAACATTTACCAGGGAGCTTCAGAAATTAAAGGACATGATATCCAATGTACCTGGAGTGGTCCAGCCAATTCCAGAAGTATCCCAAGACAGCCACAGGATATCCCGCTTTGCATATCCTATCTGTGATGCTGAAATCCCAAAATGATTTCAGACTCCCAACATGAAGCTGTATGATGGGACTACGGATCCTGAAGAGCATATTGCCCAGTATAGGGAAAGAATGGAGATCAACCCTATCCCTCCGGAGCTCAAGGAAGCATGCTTGTGCAAGGGTTTTGGATCTACCCTGACAGGATCAGCCTTAAAATGGCAATTAAATGTTCCTCCTCACTCAATTAGTTCGTTTGCTCATTTGGTTAATTTATTTAATAGTCAGTTTTCTTGCAGCCGGAGTTTTGAGAAACTAACCAGTGATCTTGACAGGATAACTCAAGGGCCTCAGGAATCCTTGAGGGATTATGTGAACAAATTCAGTCGAGCATCCTTGGATATCCCACATCTTGATGTTGCAACAGCTGTGCAAGCTTTTAAGATGGGGTTACAAAAGTATTCTCAGTTTTATCAAGATCTTGTAATGAATCCCTGCAGGAATCTTGATGAAGCTCGTAACAGGGTTTTGAGGTATATCCGTTTGGAAGATGACAAGAAGATGCAGGAGAGGATGAATTCTACCTCAACCTATGAATCAACTAACAGGAAATCAGAATCCTCATATATGCCATATCGCCCCAAGCCATATGGCAGAAATGATAACAAGAAAGTGAATGCTGTTGAAGACGAGGATCCTGAAGAATATCCTGACTTATCTGAATACTGCTTTTCTGTTAATATACCTGAGTTAATGTATGCTATGCAGGGTTTAGGGGATAAAGCTAGGTGGCCTCGAAAGAACCAGCAGAAAGCTGATTGGAAGGATAAATCCAAATGGTGTGCCTTCCATGAAGACTTCGGACATATGACCGAGGATTGCATTGCTTTAAGGAAAGAAATAAGTTACCTATTAAGCAAAGGGTATCTGAAGGACTTGCTGGGAAGAAAGAAGAATAAAGGGCAGGATCCCGAGAAGGATCCTGAACGAGCAGCATCACCCCCAGCAGATGCCAAGATAATTAACTTTATTTCAGGAGGATCCGACATTTGTGGGACTTCGTATTCGGCGGCTAAGAGACATGCAAAGGAAGCTAAGAGTGAAAGGGGAGACAAACCAGTCAGGATGACTACCCTCACAACTGATAAAGTGATCACTTTCGATAGTGATGACAGGGATACTGTTCAGGATCCTCACCATGATGCTTTGGTAATAACATAATATGTGGCTAACCATTTTGTACGCAGGATATTGGTGGGCAACGGTAGTTCTGTCAATATAATTCAGCTTGAAACATTGAAAAGGATGAATGTATCTCCGATGGACATTAATTCGAAGTCCACTGTGCTCGTTGGTTTCAGTGGAGAAGCTAGAAATACAGTAGGAGAGATAAAGTTACCAGTATACGTTGAAGGGGTCAACTCGATACAACGCTTCTGTGTGATGGACTCCTTATCCTGCTATAACATCATACTAGGCAGGCCATGGATCCATGACATGAAGTCTGTGCCTTCGACTTATCACCAATGCATCAAGA
>JARYGA010050042.1:0-30537 GCA_030545235.1 Helianthus tuberosus
AAAAGCCATATATCAACAGGTTGCTCATCAACCGTATCAACAAAAGGAATCACAAACTGCACATGGAAAAATGATCGAAGATGCAAATAAGAAAGCTTACTTTGGCATCATTGATCAAGATGATGAGAAACTGGCTCGAGGATTTAGCTGGGATAAGTTTGTGGATGAGAATGGGGAGTTTAAAGCTTTTATTGCACAAATTGTTCAAAAGCCAGAGTTGATGAAAGAATGGATAGCAGTGTTATCTGATAAAGAGACAAGTCAAGAAGAAGAATCTGTGTCATCAGATGAAAGTTCAGAAAGAACAACAGTTTTTGATCAAACACCATCTGATTCTGATTCTTCAGATGATAGTTCTGAAAACACAATAGATTTTGATCAAACTCCAACTGATAACAGTAGTGATGATGAGGAAGAAAGACATATTAATGTTGCAAAAACTCATCTATCTCCTGAAAGTTTTCAATTTTATTTTGCAGATCGCTTGGAGAAGCTGAAAAAGAAACGAGCAACAAAAGAATAGATGAAGAAGAAAGAAAGTGTTGTTCAGGAAAAAGATTTTTGAACAAAATGAAGAAATTAAAACTACAGAACAGGCAGTTGAAGTTGAAAAAGTGGTTGAAGTCGAAAAGATTGTTGAGATAGAAAAGATTGTTGAAGTCGTCAAACCGTGTCAAAAGTGTTTGGAGACTTGCAAGCTGTGTGAAGAAAAAGATGAGAAATTGAATGAGTTTGAAAAGATGAAAGAAAATTTATTGTTCAATCTGAATTATGTGAAATAGTCATATGACATGTTGAACAGAACAGTAACTGGTCTTCAAAAGACGAATTCTGAGAGAGAAGATGCATTGACTATGATGAATGCTACGATGATGTCAAAGCAAAAATCCATAAACCATTACATCGAAGAGTGTGCCAAATTGAAGCAGGAGTTGGAGGCAGAAAAAATTGAAACTGAAAGAATTAGACGATTGTTGCTAAGCTACTCTAGTTCTGATTATTTGATTGACCGAATCTATCCAACTGTTGCAGGTTTTGAAGCATTTAAATATGATCAAAAGAAGCCAAAGGAGAAGAAGGATACTGGTAAGAAATAGAGTGTCAAGTACAATAAGCGTCCGCCTCTGATTTGGGAAGGATATTCTCCTAGAAAACCGAATGAGGAGCAAGTCGAAAAAGCAGTCAATATAAAGTTAAAGTCCGATATAACCGATGAATTACCAGAAAACATTGATGTCATTTTTACATCGTTTGACACTGATCATGAGTCCGAGTTAATAAAAAAGGTGGTCGATCAGGTGTTGGATACATATGAGGAATCGGAGTTAAAGTCTGAGTCAAAGTCCGAGTCTGGGTGTTCAAGTTCGTTCGTCAAAAGTTCGAGTTCATCAGTCAACAGTCAAAAGTTGTCGGTTAAACGGGTGTACAATAAAGAATTTCTTTTATCAAAATCTAATTTGAATGATGAACTATTCGAATTTGCATATACTTTGAATGATTCTGACAAATTATATTCTGATAAAGAATTTCCAATAAGAAGTGCTCAAGTTGAAAAGATCAAAAAGGTTTTCAAACTAACAGAAATCAATATTTCTGAAATAAAAGATGTAAATCTTACTAATAAACCTAAAAAATACACTTCAACAGTTCAACAACGTTTAAACAAGAAAAAAAGTTACAGTTCTGGTGTTCAAAAGAAACCAAACCATAACGGTAATTTCAAAAAGAAAGGTCTTGGATTTATTCCACCAGAAAATTATAAAAATGAAAAATATGTTCGAGATTTTAAATCAAAAATGAAATTTGTTTCAGGAACAAGCTGTGAAGAGGAATCAAAAAGCTCATTCTGGAAACAATCAAACAGAGAATTTCTTGCCAAGAAGCAAGAGGATGTGAAGAATGGAGCTAATCAAAGAAAGGAGACAAGAACATGTTACAAATGCAATGAAGCTGGTCACATTGCATGGAACTGTTCTCAAGCTACAAAAACAAAACAGGAAGTCTCTAAAAAACTCAAAGAAAAAGTTGTTGAGAAAAATGAATCACCAACTGAAAAATTGAAATTTTTTGAAAATTCAACATATGAAGTGGGTGAGTGTTCAGAGACACATTTTTACAAAAAGAGAGCTAAGAATGACAACCAAGTGTGGGTTGTTAAGAAGGTTCACGAGGATGTTAAAAAGTTTGATGAGAAATTTGGCGATGAATCTGATTCCACAAAGTCAGACGAGCCACAGGTTGAGATTAAAGAAGAAAACTCAGTGCCTCCAATGGATGATGTTCATTTTCCACCATTGAGGGCTGAAAATTTTAAATCAAAAGTTGGGAAAATTGAGATCTCGAATCAGTTTTTTTCTGAGAAGAAAGAATTTGATGTCGAGAAAGCGTTTAATGGAAATGTGAAAAAGATTTTTGGAAAAATGGTTGAGGGTAAGGTGAAAGGGGTAAAGGACTTTTATAAAATGAAGAAATCAACTTATTACCCAAGTGAAGTTGAGGAAACATCCAAGTTTGGTGAAGCTTGGATGTCTGTTTTTCAGAAGTGAGAAGTATGACTTGTCGGAGCTCCCAAGTTGGTAAGTGAGGAGCAAGTATCGGCATCTTTCTTGAGAAATTCACGAAAGTGATTTCGTCTTACTAGTGGTAAATCAGGGACATTAAGTTGTACTTGATTTTCTACAATTGGTATTTGATGTTTGAACCTAAAACTGTTATATTTTTCAAGTGATATTGAGAAAAACAAGGCGATGAACCCCTAACCTACAAGTGATAAAATCAACAAAACTTATTTTCTGGAAAAATCATTTTGGTTAAAACAAACTTAAGTGTTTTGAAATCATAATGAGAAAATAGTTTGTTGTAAGGGGGAGTTCTGATTGTTTATGCCAAGTGGATGGCGAATTGAAGTGATTCGATATCAGTTGTCAATTTACTTGTACAGTTTGTTTTCAAATTTCTTTAAATGTGTTTGAATTTTAGGGGGAGTAAGAAATTTCATAAAATCCAAAAACATTTGAAATTTTGAAAAAGACAAAAACATGATAAAATACAAAATGAGTTTTGTTGTATAAAAGAGGAAATGATAGTACATCAGCGGACGATCACAGCATGCTAAAGAAATGGAAAGTTAAATGTGATAAACGGTCTCACTGATGATGTGCCAGTAGATTTTTGCACATTTAGTAGATTGTGACGAGATATAAACCTAAATTTCAAACTTGCTTATATCATGGGGAACATATCTCGGATATATGGGTAACCCCCGAAATCTTGTTTGAAAGGTCCCTCTTTCTGAGATACTAGGTCTTTATGCTCAGTGATATCTGGGGTATTATCCCGGGACTTCTAATTTTGCGGAAGCAATGGCCTAGTCCCCGGAGAATACTTTACGCTTGCTTGAAATAAAAGCCATCCCTCAGCATAAAAAATGATGAAACATTGCAAAATGCAAATCATGTGCTGTTGTAAAAAAGATCCTCTAAAGGGGAACCACCAAAAGTCGAAGCCGTCATCTCTCTGCTGAACGGAAGTTCTGACTTGAGCTCTCACGGCCTTCGCAATTAATCCCTTACAGATACCATCTGTGGTATACTCACCTGTAAGACTGAATATTGGGATCTGGATACGGGAGTATATTCTGAGGAGGGACAATCGATTAAGTTTAAGTGCTTAAGATATTAATCTCGTATCTCGAAACAGTTGAACTTTGTGTGAAAATTTAAGTGGATCAGTATACTGACAATCTAAGTGAATTGTTTAGGACTTAAAATGTTTAAAGCTTAACGGTGTTGGTGATTTGTCTCATAAACTGATATGATCCTCTTACACAAACTCACAAAAATATTGTTTGTAAATATTTCTTTACTGCATTTCATTTATATTCAAAAATCCAAAAAGATTTTCGGAGTGTTTTAGCATAATTTTTTTGAAAAATCCAAAAAGATTTTCGACAACTGATGTTGGAGAGCTGATTTTCAAAATTCCAAGTGCTAAACATGATGAGCATGTGGTGAGGGGGAGTTTGTGTTTAAATGGAAAAGATTTGAATATTTGTCTACAAGTGGTCATCAATAGCTTTTATAAGGATAAATCATTCTGGAAAGATACCTGCTTGTAGTATATAAATTTGCCAAATGTTAAATTTGTGAAACTTATTTCTGGGTTAAGAATGTGCACAGATTCAGGATGCGATTCTGGAAGAAAGAGAAAGAAGATTGAGGAAGCTCGAAGACTGATAAAGACTGAAGATGTGAAGACTCGACACTAAAGACTCGTCAACATTCGAGGGGGAGTCTGTTGGTGCATGCGTCTGTCGACTTCGTCTTGTATCGAGTCTTGCACTGTTCAGGGCACAAAGTTCAAGAAATCAAGTCTAGAAGTTAATTCCGCTTGAACTGCTTAATTCCGTTTACACCATGTAATTTCGCTTGAGTATGTAATTTCGTTTGGATTGTGATTCCGCTTGAGTCTTGTTCAAGCGGAATTAGAGAGTCTATATATAGGGGTAGATCCGGTTCATTTGGAACGGAATTAGCATAGTGTTTTCCGACGGCGAAGCTCTGTCGAAGTGTCTACAGACTTGTAATTGCTATCAGATCAATAGAAAGATAGTTAAAAGTGATATTCTAGCTGAATCTAACACGATATGTCTGTTTCTCCCTTTCATTTTGTGTAGAACACCTCTGATTGACTCGTTTCGGGTCCATACACAATCCTACACTGTCACACCCTCAAATCCACAAGCGGAGTATTACCACGAGGCGTTTGACTGACCAGGATCATACCACTAATCATACTGAACGATAAGGAAACAAAATAAAGTAAAACCATCACTATCCAAATGTTTAGTGTTTACGAAAAACAAAGTCTAAGTTAACAACGGAAACATTAAATTCAAAACCAAAGTATAAGTTTAAAATTCATAAAATTTATCATGAACACCACAATGGTTCATGTCCCACAATGACTCCTTCTCCATGCAGGCTCCATCAAATAACCTAACGACCTGTAAAGCATGTAGTAACTGATGTGTGCAAAATGCAACATATAAATTTCATCAAACGAGGCATAAAACTAACCCTTTTTTAGTACTAATGTTGGAAAAAGTGTGTTTTTGTCTTCCTTTTGTATTTTCAGGATTAAATGAGCTCAAATAAACAAAAGAAGCAAAAAGGCAGCTAAATCTAACAAAAATACAAGAAAAGGGGTAAACGTGGCATGCCCGACCCCCCGACAGCATCTTCCCAAGCAAAACAAGAAAACAGAATGCTGAACACGCCCCGTGCTCAGTGAGCACGGGGGCGTGCCCAAGTGTCTGCAGAAAAGACAAAGCTGTAGAAGCTTCTATCACCCACCATGGGGGCGTGCTCAGCGGACACGGGGCCGTGGTCAACTCTAAGATTCGCAGAATCTAAGGAAATCTTGATAGTACAGATACGCTTCTGCACACGGGGTCGTGCCCAGCGGACACGAGGGCGTGGTCAACTAATGCAGACAAACTGCAATTAATGAAGAAAGAGAAGAAGGATGGACACGGGGCCGTGCCCAATGGACACGGGGCCGTGCCCGAGCTACTGTTCAGGCTATAAATATGGGTGCTTGGCTCATTTGCAAACCATCCCTTGGAAAACCACCTCTCTCACACTACACCCACCCTCCACCACCATCACAACCCACATCCACCACCATCATCCATCATCCATCATAGAGTGTGTGTAGTAGTCTCGGGATCCAAGATCGATCGTAAGAGTTCTTGACAATCAAAGGCCATGTTTGCCTAAGTCTCTTACATCACTTGGTGAAGACAAGTGTCTAGTGCAATACTTTTTATTTTTAATCTTTTCGCACTTTTTATTTGGTTATGTATTAATGACTTTAATAACTAGTTTCTTTTGTTGAAGGTGATTCTTCCTTATCGTTTGTCCGTGGTGTCTTGGCATTATTTTACTGTCTATATAAAATAAAAGATTTTCACCATTCATATCTCCACAGTCTATATGGAGATATGTTGGCTACCTGGTCGGGGGTTAAGGGAACGGTTTGGTAAGAGTCTTGCCTTGTTCAGTATATAGATCCTGCAAGGACCTGTGTCAAATTTAGTAGGACCTCCTTCAATACCCACTGGTATTGGATGGCGGGGGTCCAAACTCTTTGATACCCTCATATGTAAGCTACTATTAATACTTTAACCTGGATACTTAGGACTGTATCCCTGCTGACTCAGACTACTTAGCCGAGGGTAACGTCACCTTCAAAAGAGGGGCCTACCACATTATGCATTAATAACTTAATTAATTATCTTTCAATAATCTGACCCTTTAGGATTGTATCCTTGCTGACTCAAACTACTGGGTTGAGGGTAACATCACCTTCAAAAGAGGGGCCTACTACAATAACTAAGATAATCTCTTAAAAAGTGCAAAAGTGCGGAAATAATCAAAGGTTACACTACACACGAGTCAGATCTAAGTGATTCATCTTGTCTATCTGTTTTTATTTTTATTTTATTTTTCAGCATTTTAGTTAGTTTTATTTTTCTAGTTTTAAAAACCTTTTTCTAAACTTTTGATTTGATTAGACGTTGAGGATAAACCGGTACTAAAAGCTCTTGTGTCCTTGGACGACCTCGGTATCTTACCAACACTATACTACGCTCACGATGGGTGCACTTGCCCATATGTGTGTTTAGTGTTAGTAAATATCGTGTTTTATAAATTTAAAACTTGGCTAAAAAGTGTAAAAGGGCTTAAAATATACATAAAAACCTATCACACTACACGCACATCAGTAACGTATCAACAAAAATGTTGGCGAGTTCACAGTTGGTTGTCCGTTTTAATGTTGTTCCAAAAACCATAAGTTGTTAAGTTCCTTTGTTCACTTATAAAAACATGCCATGGGGAGCTACCCCACTGTTTTAAACCATTAGACCCGTACCATATCGACTACAGACTGAAGTTATGTTGAGTGCCCCAAGTCAAGGTCTATCATCATTGACTAAGTGCCCAAGTATATTAGTTCACGCCCGTCCTCTGCGGCACGGTGTGAGGCTTGTCAAACCTAATAGCGCTATTTAACTAATAACCCGTTCTCCATTGGCCCGACGATTAAGTCGATATAAAATGAGTGGGGACTTTAAGATAGAGTTGTTGTCTAGTAAGCTTAAGACATGTATTATAACGGTTGTTGCCTTTCCCAAGGAGGACGGAGGTACGTATTCTACCCAAGGATAATACGCAGGTTGAATCCCACCCAAGGGGGATAGTTGTTGTTTAACCCATTCCCAAACCACCGGGAATCCCATGCTTTGAAGAAAAGTGTGAACTCACCTTAGATTAGCTCGGCAGATAATGGTCATTTGAGCTATTGTGGTCAACCATGTCCTAACATGGTTACCATACAAGTCAGGTTCATATTCATGTAGTAAACACACAGTTCTACACGTATTCTAACATTTTGCATATAAGCAATGATCATGGCATTGCACGTACAGCGATACAGTTACACTTAAATTCATATCGAAGCCCAACGTTTAAGGTTTAAGTGCGCGGCCCAATGACAAGGACCAGTTACAAGTGTGTAACTCTCAATTGAGTGTGCGAGTCCACTGCATTGCGGCCCAACACTTCCGGCCCACAACCAGGAGTGTGTGACTCGACATGGGCCTGTGATCCAATACTCATGTGCGGCCCAATCCAGATTAGTGTGCGATTCATAGCGGGTCGATGGCCCAGAGGTAGTGTGCGGTCCATTCTAGTTCGATGTGCAGCCCATACCTTAGCAAGTCAATATCTAATGTGCGGCCCACTATGGTGTGCGACTCACGTGAGAGCGTGCGACTACACCATAGTGTGCGGTCATGCATCGTTCTCTTGTACAACATGCAGTTTCATGTGTGTATTCTATAGAGTATGCGATCAACAAGTGTGCGGGGTCATTCATGTGTAACAAGCTGTTGAACGATATGCAGTTTAAATTATACGTTACCCTAGTGTGTGACTGGTTGATGTGAGATCAGTTATACTTAGCCGCAATTCATGCATTTAGTTACACATTCCATGATTACATGATTTACACAATCAGTTACCAATCAATTTACATGAACCCAAAACATAATCAAATCATCAATTAACATATGATCAGACTTTCAATCGGACCAAATCAAACACTTATCAATTAATTTACATTGATATACATGAACCCTAATTACCATCAAATCATATCAATCACCATTAGCGTATGACCATCTTTCAAATCGGATAAAAACGAACATCGTGATTATATTGGCAACCCTTTGTTAGCAACCCTCTAAATCGTGAACCATTGTTCTTTATTAATAGAGATTAACATCATGAACACGTTTATATCGCTCAATCGGATTCCATAATATCAAACACGTGATTTGAACCATACTCAATCATGTCGTTTATCAAGAATCCTTCTATCATGAAATGTTAATTATCGAACATTAAGGAAAAAGAAATCAAACAACTCATCATGGTATCATACAATCAAGCATAAAAAGAAGTTAGGTCAAGCAATAATAACCATGTACTAACCGAATGTACGATGGAACCGAAGAGGACTTGAAAGAGATGAGACTGCCATCGATTTCAAAGGAGAAGAGGAGATAGGGGTTGTTGCCGTCGAGTTCGAAGGAGAAGAGGAGATAGGGGTTGTTGCCGTCGAGTTCGAAGGAGAGAGGAGAAGTTTAGGGCTTGTTGTTAGGAAAAATTACAAGTTTTGTCCTTTATCTTTATACCATATTTCAGGCGGTGTCCTTTTCAACGAATGTTGACAGGTTTTGCCCTTTATAGGGAATTTTGTTGCATGTATTGTCCTTTAGCCCTAACCCAGTTAGATTTTCTTGTTAAATCTGGTCACATGCAAGTCTCATGAGGGTAGTTTAGCCTTTATACATATAAAGGGCATTTTTTGTAAATATTGATGGATGTATATATTTTACTCTTTTTATTAATAAATAAAATATTATTTTTGTTATATAAAACCCAATCCATCAAGATTTTTCTCAATCTCATCTCTCTTCCATCTCTATTTACAACCCCACCACCTCCACCACACACCACCACGTCACAGATCCACCCCCACCACCGTCACCCACCCCCACCATCACACTTGCGAGAGTCCGTAATATACTTCTGATGATGTCACAGAAGATGACGAGCTGGATAACTTAGCCGTGGCCACCATCTGTCATCATCCCCGTGGTTTAATTTCCAACTTTTTGGATGATGTTCGTCAAAGGAAACATCTTAATTATATGAGGTGAGGAAACACCCAAATAAAATAATTGATTACAAAAACAAAAACCCTACAGATATGTGTACGTGTGCATCATGTTTGGAGTGAGGAGAAGCAAAATTAGATGAGGAAGACGGGTATATGAGCCCCATGTACTTTCTTTGGTCAAAATCAAATTGATGGAAAAAAGCAATGGACATTTTCAAGTCGTGGCCTAACCACATACATACAAACATCAATCGGACCGTCGGTAACATCAATCCGTTCTTTGAGGAGTCAAGAGAAGATGCCGTAGGCTCTCTCTCTCTCTCTCTCCCTCCACGAGACGAGTGCTCGATTACCATCGGTATGAGACTTACGGCCGCCATTGATGATTTACGAGTGATTGGGTTCTGCATTGGTTTGAATTTGGGGGAAAATTAGGGTTTGAAGGAGGTTGTGTTTGGTGGGGGTGGATCTGTGACGTGGGGGTGGTGGTGGCGTGTGGTGGCGGGGGTGGGTGGTGGTGGTGTGTGGTGGCGGGGCTGGGTGGTGGTGGTGTGTGGTGGAGGTGGTAAGGTTATAAACAGAGATGGAAGAGAGATGAGATTGAGAAAAATCTTGATGGATTGGGTTTTATGTAACAAAAATAATATTTTGTTTACTAATAAAAAAGTGTAAAATATATAAATAAAGTAAAAAAGAATAGAAAAATAAAAAGACTAAAATACCCTTGGGTAACCAGATTTAACAAGAAAATCTAATGGAGTTAGGGTTAAAGGATAATACGTGCAACAAAATTCTCTATAAAGAGCAAAGCCTGTCAACATTCATTAAAAAGGACACCGCCTGAAATATGGTATAAAGATAAAGGACAAAACTTGTAATTTTTCCTTCTTGTTATTGTGTTTTGAAAGATTATGGGGATTACATCCTAGGCATATGTGTGTATGCGCACAAGAGGCCACTAAGGCCTAGTTTTGGGCTGCGTTTGGGCCGAGTATCAGGTGCCAACCAATAAAGGTTTGGGCCGAGAGCAAAAGCACGAGAGAAGGGAAGTGTGCGGTTCGGTTTCAATGTGCGACCAAGTTCGTAAAACAACACATCATTTAACATTTATAAAACAAAACAATACTTAACACTTAACAAGTCACATACTTAAAACATTCAATCACTTCCATTCATACCAACACGTATACTAAAGTACAACATAGCACAAAACATGTAAAGGACTGGTACAAGACCCTTGAAAGTACGAGTTGTCACAATCCACACCCTACAAGTGTTAGGATCTGCTTAGGGGGATTGGAAAACACTTGGTCCTCAAACAAGAAAACAAGCAGCCAAAACCATCAAATTCAACTGATTTTAAGCAAAACAGGTTCTGCCCAGCTACAAATCTCGCTCCACGCGACCCAGTAAGCCCAGTGGGTCGTGCCCAGCGAGCCAGTGCAGATCAGCACTTTCTGATTTTGGCAGAAATGGTCTCTGCTGCTCCGAAACTTGTTTTTCGACGCGTTTAACCCCCACTAACCCAATTTCAAGGATTTATAAGGATGTTAAAGTATAGGGGACTTGAAATATGCTTGGAAATATAATGGATGTAGGTTCGTTTGGTCATACGATCGTGTTTTTTGGTTAATTACGACCAAAGTCGAACGGACGTGAAAACGATCCAAATTACGCGATGAATGATATTTTTGCATTCCCTTCACTAAAATACAATATTTTAGTGATTACAAAAATTTTCGGATGTCCGGATATGGTCAGAATGCAAGATATGCACGAATTTGCATACTTTTGTAGTTTTGACAGTTTTAGTCCATATGATCAAATAAGCGTATTTTCGCATACCGAACCCCTCAAAACTTATGTCTAAGCTATGTAAAGGGTATTTAGGGTATATTTAGCTTATGACCTTGTTCCAGAGTGTACGTTGCTATACGAATTGGCAGACTTTTGCAGTTTGTCGCAAATAGTCCATGTAATCAAATAAACTTGTTTTTGCCATACCAAACCCTTCAAAACTTATTTCTAAGTTATGTAAAGGTTATTCAGGGTATGTTTAGCTTATGTCACTGTTCCGGAGTGTACGTTGTGTTAAACTGATTACGTTTACGTAATAGTTTGCGTAGAACTTTCCAAAAAGTGTTTAAGAGTTTGAAATCAAACAAAAATCAAGACGTGCAAATGTCAAACATAATTAAACAAATCTTGGGATAAAAACACATTGTTTTATTGATATTTGAATTGTTCGAGTTATACAATAATTATACAAGCACAGTTGTCACAGTCTCCCCTACTTTAGGAAATTTCGTTCTGAAATTTATTTAGAGGAAACTTGTGAGAATAGATGTGGATATTTCACCTTCATTTGATCTTCACATTCCCAAGTAAATTCTGGCCACATTTAGATTCCCAACAACTTTGACAATCGGTATGCACTTATGTTTGAGCTTCTTGACTTAACGGTCCATTATTTCCAAAGGCTTCTCGACAAAGTGCATCGTGCCATCAATACGAATTTCATCAAGTGGTATGTGGAGGTTTTCATCTGCTAAACACTTTTTAAGATTGGACACGTGGAAGGCCGGATGAACATTTCCAAGTTCAGGAGGTAGCTCAAGTCTGTAGGCCACTTTTTTTATTCTTTCAACGATCTTAAATGGTCCAACGTATCGTGGTGCAAGTTTTCCTTTCTTTCCAATTCTAATCACACCTTTCCAAGGGGATACCTTGAGTAGGACATGATCACCGACTTGAAATTCCAAGGGCTTGCGTCGTCTATCCGCGTAACTCGTTTGACGGCTTCTAGCTGTCTGAATGTCATTGAGAATCTTTTTGACCTTGTCTATAGTCTCTAGAATGAGTTCAGGTCCAGTAAGCTGAGCTTCACCGATCTCATTCTAGCAGACTGGTGATCGACACTTTCGACAGTATAAAGCGTCGAAAGTTGCCATGTTGATGCTGGAGTGATAACTATTGTTGTAGGAGAATTCGATCAACGGTAGACGCGAATCCCAACTACCACCAAAATCGATCAGACAAGCTCTAAGAATATCCTCCAGTGTCTAGATTGTTCTTTCAGATTGACCATCCGTTTGAGGATGATAAGCTGTGCTCAAATTAAGTTGGGTTCCCATGGCAGATTGCATGGTTCTCCAAAAGTGAGACGAGAATCAAGCATCTCTGTCGGATATAATGTTCAAAGGAACACCATGTCGGGATACAATCTCATCTAGGTATATCTTGGCAAGTTTGTCAGTAGATAGATCCTCATGAATCGGCAAGAAATGTGCTGACTTTGTTAGTTGAACAACGATTACCCAAATGGCATCATGACCTCTATTTGTGCGTGGCAGTTTGGTAACGAGATCCATAACAATGTTTTCCCATTTCCAAACTGGTATCTTTGGTTGTTCCAATAATCCAGAGGGATGTTGATGTTCTGCCTTAACCTTGAGACAAGTAAGGCATTTAGATACGTATAAGGCAATGTCTTTCTTCAAACCCGACCACCAATACTGTGACACCCGGCTTCTCAGGCCGTACCGTACAATTGTAACATGTGTTGTGAATAGATAAAAGGTTGTATTTGACTGATTATGATGTTTATATATGATATTTAATGAGTTGACAAATTTAAACCTTGGTAAAAATTATGTTGGCTACGGTAAGATACACGCTTATCACGTAACGGTTAAAATGCGAAACGAACGTCGGTGACCACCCGATCAGTGCTAAAATCCTAAAAATAGTCCGTTATGATTAGAATAATAATTTTAATCATATTCGCGAGGAAAACTAAATTAAAACTCTAAGAAAATCTATTTATCGAGTTTAAGCGCGTACCGCGCGATGCAACGCGTATACCGACAAAATACCTTCAACACAGCTAGTCAAGACAACTGGTAATTATTTTAGTGATAATTTTGTGTGATTATTTTTATAGAATGATAAAAATAAATAAAAATGTTTAAATTCCTATTTTGCGATTAAAAGCGCGTACCGCGAAACACAGCGCGCGTACAGCCAAATACAGGCAACGTCGCCAGTCCCGGCAAACAAAATATTGTTCAATAATATTTTGGTGAGTTTATTTTTATAGAGTGCTAAAAATAATTTAAAACACGATAAAACGGGTTAAAAGGCTAGATAAAATACCCGGTAACCGGTTAAATACCAGTTTTTAGTCTAGAATATGTACATATGTGTATATATATGGTTATATTTGTGTGTGTATGGAAAGATGGCAGCCATGCAATTGAATTTCTCTCTCTCTCTCTCTCTCTCTCTCTTCCAATTATTGGTCATAGTGGGAGGTGAATGATGATGGTGTTCCTTAAAGCATTCAAAATCTTTCAAAATCCAAGAATGAATCTTAAACAATCTCAACCAAAATCCTTCATCTCTCTCTCTAAACAAAGCTGGCCGAACACCCCTATAATCAACCTTATTTAAAAAATTCCAACATATTTTTGAAGACTAAAGTTCATTCCAAGAAGGTTTCAAGGTGTTTTGAAGATCCGAAAGTGTTTTCTTGGTGAAACAAGCTTCCAACCATCAAAAATCTTGTTAAAACCCACTAAAAATTTGAAAGGTATAAACTTATTTTCAAAATTTCATTCTTCATTTTTTGTGATGATAAAGATAATGGGAAGTTTCTCTTGAACTTGGAATTAAACATGAACTTGAAAATGATAAAGGATGAGATATTAAACAAAATGGAAATGAGTGTGTATGCGTATGTATGTATGTATGGCTGTAGGTTTATATGTGTGTGTATATGATTGTGTTTTGATTTTTGATTGAGTAATTCTTGAATAGTATGATTCTTGAATGATAGAATGCATGCGTGTAAATTTTGCTCATATACTCATGAATGAAAGATATTTGTATTTATGTATGAATGATTATGCGATGATGGATGATATATGTTGTGTTATGTAAAAACATGATATTAATGTGTTCTTGAGTAAGATTAGAACATAAAAGACGCTGATGATGTTGTATGAGAGCATTAGATGCATTTACTTGAACAAGCATGATGATTTGAGGTCATGAAATGATGATTTAGATATGATTTGATAACAATCAATTTTTATCAGAATATAAGCACTAAAATATAATTATTTTGAAGTGTTTAGTGATATAAAACCTTGTCATAAAGTTTACTGGTCTTGCATGTTGTACTTAGTGTATTAGAAGTTGTAAAATACGTGAAATCGCATGATTTATGTGACTTACACAAAAACTACACTAATCTGATTATAACCACTATTTAAATCAGTAAATAATATGTATTGTGTTGAAATATGAAGTCATTCCGAGTTGGGATGATTATAGTAATGTTTAACGCAAACCTATGCGTTAAAACAATCAAAAATCGGCTTTTCAAATGATTTTTATAAAACTGATTTAGATCAGTAAGTAAACTGATATTTTTAGTTTAAAAATAAGTATTTTAACTAATTTTAAGTTTACTTGGTGTTTGGTTAGTCAAATGCGACTTCCGACGCCCGAAAACGTTACCGAATCGCTAAAATACACATTTTTCAATAAACACTAGTATGGGTAAATTTTGGGTGAACCTTATGTGCTAAGATGTGTTATGTGATTTAAACATGTGAATGTGAAAATATGTTGAGTTTTAACATGATAATGAAAATTTGGATTATTCATGTATACATGTGCGTTTTGTGTGGTAGAAACGGTAAAAAACGCGTTAAATGTGTAACTTGATTTGTCGAGCATGAAATTTGATATGTATGAGATATTTTATGTATAATTGCTTAAAAAAATGACAAAATAGATAAGTTAACAAGATTTTGCGTGTTTCGATGATAATTTTTGTGAACGTTTATGTATATATATATTACGACGCGAAAATCGTAGATATATTGCGTATAAACGGGAGTGTTAACGGATTTACACGATAACAGTCACCAATAAAATCGTTCAAGTCGCAAAATCTTAAATATATATATTAACATGCCAACATAATAAAAAACGATGAGTTTTCGAGAAAATCTCAAAGTTATGTGAAAATTCTAAGAAACAGAGAAACTTAGGATTTTTGTGATGTATATATGTATATTGATTTAAAATTCGTTCCTAGATATAATAGGACGTGTAGAAATCAAACTGTGGGATTGCGCTATTTAAAAATACGCACCCAAAGGTGAGTGTCACTAAACCCCTCTTGTTACTACTTTGTATATATTTTGGGGGTAGAACACGCCAATAAAAGGGTTTAATAATGTTTTTGGAATAAAACATTTCTTTTTGATATAAATTATATATTTTCATTGAAAATATATGAATTTGTGAAAATATATGTTTCGGGGATGAAACGATTTTTGTTGAATATGTGTTTCGGGGATGAAACGGTTTTGTTGAATATATTTGTTTTAGGATGAAACGGGGATTGGTACGGTGCTTCTGAGGCGAAACAGACCGTAAAGTCGGGATGGATGCCGGCCTGGTCTCAAGGGAAGGAGTCTCAGGGGATTCGTACAACTTCGTGTATTAAATTTGTCATATTAGTAGGATATATATATATTGTACGTGAGAAAGACATCGTATTGGTCTCGAGTCGACCCTGCACCCATGATGTCGTTTAATCAGTTAAGTATTGCATGCGAGGAATTGTTGGCAGATCTATCGGGTTGACAACCCTGTCGTGACTGGTCGCCCCGTGTCAAGTCAAACGACGAATTGATATTCTGTTTTTTTGTCTAGCTTTGATTATCCCTGCATGGTAAATATATAGTTCGTATTGTCTAGCTAACATACGAGTATGCAAATTGACGCTATGAATTTAATATACAAAACCTGGGTAAGAGCTTTATTGTCGAGTTTTTGAACTGCGACGGATGACCCATGGACTTTAATAAGGAAGTAAAACGGACTTTCTAAAAATTATATGGATTTTTTTAAAATAAACACATAATCCGAAAGTTTTCCTTTGGAATGAATTATTTGTATGTGAATATGTGAACCCACCTTCCTTTGTGTTGACACTTGATTTTAACGTGTTCTACAGGTACTTGAGTTTGGCTTCGGGAATTATGGCGTATCTTGTGGTTGTTGATGCATGTTTTGTTACTTAGTAATGTTGGACTAACTTTTAAAACTTTCTGGGACGAATGTAATAAGATCCATGAGGATCAAAACAACTTAACTATGTCGGGGTTGTGTCATGTTTTAAAAACGTAATGTTTAAAACTTAGGTTTTAAATAGTATATGTCTAACAATTTAATGCATCGATCATCAAGATATAAATGGGCACCAACTTCCGTCTCCACTACGTTTTATATTCCGCTGCGACGTTTTTGGGGTGTGACAGAAGTTGGTATCAGAGCCAATGGTTGTTAGCGAACTAGATGTTTTCGGAGGAAAACACTAGACTTCAACCAAAGAATTTTAGATTTAAAGTCCAAAATTCTCGAAGGCAAGATTTTTAAATAAACATGGAAAATTTTATCATGTATGGAAACCCTTATGTGTTTACGTGCATACATGATTTTCTGTTTATTTGGGCGTTATGTGTTACTATTCATATTGATCACACACTTACTTTGTACGGTTACGATATGTCACGTCTCGGTCTATAGAGCCATTAGTAGTCCCGCTCACTGATACTGTCGAGCTTACTCTTGAGATTCTTTCGCACGTCGTTACAGAATCGTTTGTTCTGCTATTCGAGTTATGTGTTTTGCTACACCTTGTTTAAGTCTACACTCGTCGTAGGAAGAGGACTCGACCCATGGGAGAGATCGCATTCCGAATCGAGAACTGAGACAGAGGTCGCTATGAAGAAGTAGAAGGAGATTTGGGCCGTCAGTTCGCCGCGTCACGCGGGGACTTGGAGACGACGAAGGGCAAGATGAAAGACTTAAAGGGACAGATGGACTGGTATGATAAGCCTAAGGACTTAGATGACAGTGCGAGGGATCAGATGCACTGGAGGATAGTTGTGCTAGAAGAGCTTGTTAGGAAACTGCTGGACTTCTTGGGATTGAAGCGTTAGTGGTTGGTTGTTTCTGTTATTTGTTTTGTATGTCTCATTTGATGAACCCTATTTATGGCTTACATGCCAAATTTTTAGATATTTAGGAGGAAATTTCATATAGACTTGTTGCGGGTGTTGATGTAGACACGCCGAATTTTGATTAGTCTTAGTACTAAAAAGAAGCTTTGTAAATTTCTTGTATAAATATCGAATGGGTTCCTTTTTGGTTTAAAAATTGTTCTCATTAGTATGTGGATATTATACATGCGCAATGTTTGGTCCACTAGCATTTAATGATAGAATTATTTTGGATATCGTCTTATGTTGATATTATGTTGTAATAATAGAAACGACGAAATGCCGCCAAAAGCAAGACAAGGTTCTGGACTACCTATTACCCCGAAAGAGTTGGCACAACTCATAGCCTAACACATTAATACTGTCATGGAACAGCGCGATGCTAACCAAGATAATGGCCAGGTACGTGGACGTGATGCTCATGGGCATGGTTTTGGTGGGACACAGAATCGGAAACCCTTCAGGTGATATAATGATTGGAAAGTTTTAGTAGTTCCTGTGTTATGATATAATCGGAGCGTAATTTTGATTTTTCATTAACTTTGTGAACAGTACATAGATGTACACATAAAACAATTCAGGGTTGTAACCCAAGATCATTTACTGGTACCCTATGCAATGACTTGGCAACAGTATGCGTGATGTCGGGCCGTCACAGCGGGTCGACCATTCAAATATTTCCGCATTCCGAGCCTAGATCTGGGGATTCGTGAAAGCGAAAGTATGAGAGTTTGAGAAAAGATACCGATGAGAAGTGTGATGAGAAACACAGTTCGGTGAAAGCATATGTGGTTAACTCTAGTGATTTGGGAAAAGGATAATGCCAGGGATGGCAAGGGTGGTTCTGAGAGAAAGACTCACGAGGATGAGCGGAGAAAGTGCGCTAGATGTGATCGGACTAGACATATGACTCGCGAGTGCTATGCTAAGAGTACATTGGAGGGAGATACACTCGAAGGATGCTACGAGTGTGGCGAGCAAGGACATTTCAAGAGAGATTGTGCAAAAATGAAGGGTCAGGATGCCAAGGGTAGAGTTTTCGAGATGAGTGCTGGGAAGGCACGTGAGAATCCTACTACTGTTACTGGTATGTTTCGAATCAAAAACCAAACTATGTTCATACTTTTAATACCAAAGCTGACTTGAGTTTTGTTTGAGAAACTTTGAACCATTTTTGTGTTCACCAACAAGTAAGCTAGGTATAAAGTGCCCGATAGAACTAGCAATTGGTAAGTTGATAGAAACTAGTAAGGTCATTTGTGGTTGTAATATTTAGTTAGGTGATCATAGTTTTAGTGTCGATTTATTTCCAGTGGAACTGGGGAGCCTTGACGAAGATGTGAGGATGGATTGATTATCCAGGAACGAAGTGGGGACTATCGCTTGAAGAAGCTAGCTAGGATATCTCGTCCTGATGACGGTAGAGAGGTGATAGTTGTTCGCGGAGACCGACAGATCGAGTATCGAGTGTTGAGTGTTGAGAGTCGTCAGCGTTATGAGGATGCTCGAGTTGTTGCAAAAAGGCTATCATGGGTTCTTTGTTAATGTAATGGATATGAAGGCCAAATGTTGGAATATCGAAGAGATTCCTATTGTTCATGATTATCCAGAAGTTTTCCTAAAAAGACTTGCCTGGATTGCCCCCTGCAAAACGGATCGAATTCCGAATCGATCTGTCACCCGATGCTGCACCCATTTGCAAAATCTCCTTATTGATTAAGCACCGTTAGAAATGAAAGACATGTCGAATCAACTTCAAGAGCTACTAGACAAGGGTTTCCTTCAATCAAGCTTTTCGCTTTGAGGTGCATCTGTTTTGTTGTGAGAAAGAAGGATGGATCCTTCTGGATGTGTGATGATTTCAGAGAGCTGAATGAGTCGACTATCAAAAATCAGTACCCTTTTACCGAGGATTGATGAATTATTCAATCAAGCTACAGGGATCCTGCTGCTATACGAGGATCGACCTACGATCAGGATATCATCAGTTGAAGGTTACTGACGAAGATATTCCGAGGACTGCTTTTCAAACACGATATGGCCATTACGAGTTATTAGTCATGCCTTTTGACTAAATTAATGCACTGTTTATATTCATGAATCTCATGAACAGGGTATGGAAACCCTAATCGGTTAAATTCGTGAAAGTATTCATCAACGATATAACTGCCTATTCGCGAACCAAAGAGAATCATGAGTAACATTTGATGTTGACTATGGAGTTGTTGAGGGATAAGGAAGGCATGCATGTAGATCAGTCTAAGATTAGAGCGATCAATTGATGAGAAGCACCAAAGACCCCGTCGAGAGTACGAAGATTTTTAAGACTTGCTGGGTACTACCAGAGATTTATTAAGAATTTCTCTAAATTAGTGCAGCCTTCGACACTAATAGCCCCAAAAGGAAAAGGGGAATTGATTGGGCAAAAAAGTAAGAGGAAGCTTTTCAAACATTTGGAGGAAATGTTAAGAGCGTGTACGATGGATTTTAAGAAAAGTTAGGATACTCACATGCCCTTGGCAGAGTTATCTTACAATAATAGTTAACACGCTAGTATTCAGGTTGCTCCGTTTGAAGCCTTGCATGGATGAAAGTGTTGATCGCCACTTTGTTGAGCTAATGCGGTAAAAGACGAATAACCAGACCTTAGTTTATCTAGGAAACCAGCGACATGATTTGCCTAGATCGAGGGAAGGTTAAAAGTCGCCAATTAATCAACAGAAGGATTACATGGACAATTGAAGGAAACTATTGCGATTTCAGATCAAAGATTTGGTTCTATTGGAGGAGTTAGTTAAAGGATGTTATTAAGTTACCAGAGAAAGGAAAAGCTGAGCCACATTGATTAGGTCCTTTCAAGAACCCATCTTGAGTTGGATTAGTCACTTATAGGCTCAAGCTACCATAAGGAATTGAGTGGTGTACATGACGTATTGTTTGGGTCCAGTTGAGAAAGTGTATAATGGATAATACACTGGTTTTGTTGTTTATAGAGATTTTTTGGGAAGATAAACGGAAGTTTATCGAAGTACCGTAGAAGCAGTACGTATAGCTCGAAGAGTTATGTTAATAACTGGAGAGGCGATTTCAGCATTCTAGTAGTATATGTGATTTATTGGTGGTGTAACCCGTGGATACCTGAAATGAATGCAAGAAGGAAAGAAAACGAGTTTATGAGATTGGCAAATTGGATTTCAATAATCCCAACTCACTATTATTGGCCAATAATAATCCCAACTCATTTAATCACCAATAATAATCTGAACTATTCACTTTTGTTTGTAAAATACTCCCAGTTAAAAAAACACTAACTAGGTTAAAAATTTGCTGATGTGGCATGCCACGTCACCTGCCAAATCAGTTGCCACGTAATCAAAAAATGCCACGTAGTCTGCCACATCAGCTGCCACGTCATAAAAAATGCCACGTAGACTGCCACATCAGCTGCCACATCATCAAAAAATGCCACATCAACTGCCACGTCATATGACACATCAGCTAAAAGGGCAACATCAGATGCCACATCGGCAAATTTTTAACTGGGAGTATTTTACAAACAAAAGTGAATAGTTCGGATTATTATTGGTGATTAAATGAGTTGGGGTTATTATTGGCCAATAACAGTGAGTTGGGATTATTTAAATCCAATTTGCCTATGAGATTTGATTCTTTCGAGAGCCCATCTCGAGTTGGATCAATCGTGTGTAAACTCAGACGACCTCAGGTGCGGAGTAATGTATATGTAAATATACATATGTTAAACCCGAAATGGTGGAACTTTGACTTAATCTTCTTGATTAAGTGCTTGTAAATGTTGAACCTTGGAAAGGGTGGAGAGCGTTGAGACGTGAGATTAGGAATTGAGAATGTGAGTAATATAGATCTACGAAGATTCTTTGTAAGAATCAAAGTTTCTCGCAGAAACTACAAGAATATATTCATTAAACCTGTTTTTACTGCTTCCACCCAGTGCGAAAACAAAACCTGTAGAGTAAAAATTTCAGGGACGAAATTTCCTAAACAGGGGGAGACTGTGACACCCGGCTTTTCAGGCCGTACCGTACAATTGTAACACGTGTTGTGAATAGATAAAAGGCTGTATTTGACTGATTATAATGTTTATATATAATTTTTAATGAGTTGACAAATTTAAACCTTGGTAAAAATTATGTTGGTAACGGTAAGATAAACGCTTATCGCGTAACGGTTAAAATGCGAAACGAACGTCAGTGACCACCCGATCAGTGTTAAAATCCTAAAAATTGTCTGTTATGATTAGAATAATAATTTTAATCATATTCGTGAGGAAAACTAAATTAAAACGCTAAGAAACTCTATTTCTCGAGTTTAAGCGCGTACCGCGCGATGCAACGCGTATACCGACAAAATACCGTCAACACAGCCAGTCAAGACAACTGGTAATTATTTCAGTGATAATATTGTGTGATTATTTTTATAGAATGATAAAAATAAATAAAAACGTTAAAATTCCTATTTTTGCGATTATAAGCGCGTACCGCGCAACACGGCACGTGTACAGCCAAATACAGCCAACGTCACCAGTCCCGGCAAACAAAATATTGTTCAATAATATTTTGGTGAGTTTATTTTTATAGAGTGCTATAAATAATTTAAAACGCGTTAAAACGGGTTAAAAGGATAGATAAAATACCCGGTAACCGGTTAAATACCAGTTTTTAATCTAGAATATGTATATATGTGTATATATACGGTTATATTTGTGTGTGTATGGCAAGATGGCAGCCATGCAATTGAATTTCTCTCTCTCTCTCTCTCTCTTCCAATTATTGGTCATAGTGGGAGGTGAATGATGATGGTGTTCCTTAAAGCATTCAAAATCTTTCAAAATCCAAGAATGAATCTTAAACAATCTCAACCAAAATCATTCATCTCTCTCTCTAAACAAAGCTGGCTGAACACCCCTATAATTAGCCTTATTTCAAAAATTCCAACTTATTTTTGAAGATTAAAGTTCATTCCAAGAAGGTTTCAAGGTGTTTTGAAGATCCGAAAGTGTTTTCTTGTGGAAACAAGCTTCCAACCATCAAAAATCTTGTTAAAACCCACTAAAAATTTGAAAGGTATAAAGTTATTTTCAAAATTTCATTCTTCATTTTTAGTGATGATAAAGATAATGGAAAGTTTCTCTTGAACTTGGAATTAAACATGAACTTGAAAATGATAAAGGATGAGATATTAAACAAAATGGAAATGAGTGTGTATGTGTATGTATGTATGGCCATAGGTTTATATGTGTGTGTATATGATTGTGTTTTGATTTTTGATTGAGTAATTCTTGAATAGTATGATTCTTGAATGATAGAATGCATGCGTGTAAAGTTTGGTCATATACTTACGAATGAAAGATATTTGTATTTATGTATGAATGATTATGTGATGATGGATGATATATGTTGTGTTATGTAAAAACATGATATTAATGTGTTCTTGAGTATGATTAGAACATAAAAGTTGATGATGATGTTGTATGAGAGCATTAGATGCATTTACTTGAACATACATGATGATTTGAGGTCATGAAATGATAATTTAGATATGATTTGATATAAATCAATTTTTATCTGAATATAAACACTAAAATATAATTATTTTGAAGTGTTTAGTGATATAAAACCTTGTCATAAAGTTTACTAGTCTTGCATGTTGTACTTAGTGCATTAGAAGTTGTAAAATACGTGAAATCGCATGATTTATGTGAGTTACACAAAAACTGCACTAATCTGATTATAACCACTATTTAAATCAGTAAATAATATGTATCTTGTTAAAATATCAAGTCATTCCGAGTTGGGATGATTATAGTAACGTTTAACGCAAAACTATGCGTTAAAACGGTCAAAAATCGGCTTTTCAAATGATTTTTATAAAACTGACTTAGATCAGTAAGTAAACTGATATTTTTAGTTTAAAAATAAGTATTTTAACTAATTTTAAGTTTACTTGGTGTTTGGTTAGTCATATGTGAGTTCCGACGCCCGAAAACGTTACCGAATCGCTAAAATACACATTTTTCAATAAACACTAGTATGGGTAAATTTTGGGTGAACCTTATGTGTTAAGATGTGTTATGTGATTTAAACATGTGAATGTAAAAATATGTTGAGTTTTAACATGATAATGAAAATTTGGATTATTCATGTATACTTGTGCGTTTTGTTCGGTAGAAACGGTAAAAATCGCGTTAAATGTGTAACTTGATTTCTCGAGCATGAAATTTGATATGTATGAGATAATTTATGTATAATTTTTGCTTTTAAAATGACAAAATAGATAAGTTAACAAGATTTCGCGTGTTTCGATGATAATTTATGTGAACGTTTATGTATATATATTACGACGCGTAAATCGTAGATATATTGCGTATAAACGAGAGTGTTAACGGATTTACACGATAACGGTCACCAATAAAATCGTTCAAGTCGTAAAATCTTAAAAATATATATATATATATATGGTCTCATATATATATTAACGTGCCAACATAATAAAAAACGATGATTTTTCGAGAAAATCTCAAAATTATGTGAAAATTCTAAGAAACAGAGAAACTTAGGATTTTTGTGATGTATATATATATTGATTTAAAACTCATTCCTACATATAATAGGACAAGTAGAAATCAAACTGTGGGACTGCGCTATTTAAAAATACGCACCCAAAGGTGAGTGTCACTAAACCCCTCTTGTTATTACTTTGTATATATTTTAGGGGTAGAACACGCCAATAAAAGGGTTTAATAATGTTTTTGGAATAAAACATACCTTTTTGATAGTATAAATTATATATTTTCGTTGAAAATATATGGATTTGTGAAAATATATATGTTTCGGGGATGAAACAGTTTTGTTGAATATATTTGTTTCGGGATGAAACAGGGATTGGTACGGTGTTTTCGAGGCGAAACAGACCGTAAAGTTGGGACGGATGCCGGCCTGGTCTTAAGGGAAGGAGATTCAGGGGATTCGTACAACTTCGTGTATTAAATTTGTCATATTAGTAGGATATATATATATATATATATATTGTATGTGAGGCAGACATCATATTGGTCTCGAGTGGACCATGCGCCCATGATGTCGTTTAATCAGTTAAGTATTGCACGCGAGGAATTGTTGTTAGATCTTTCGGGTTGACAACTCCGTCGTGACCAGTCACCCCATATCAAGTCAAACGACGAATTGATATTCTGTTTATTGTCTAGCTTTGATTATCCCTGCATGGAAAATATATAGTTCGTATTGTCTAGCTAACATACAAGTCTAAAAATTGACGCTATGAATTTAATATACAAAACCTAGGTAAGAGCTTTATTGTCGAGTTTTTGAACTGCGACGGATGACCCATAGATTTTATTAAGGAAGTAAAACGGACTTTCTAAAAATTATATGGATGTTTTAAAATAAACACATAATCAGAAAGTTTTCCTTTGGAATGAATTATTTGTATGTGAATATTTGAACTCACCTTCCTTTGTGTTGACACTTGATTTTAACGTGTTCTACGGGTACTTAAGTTCGGCTTCGGGAATTATGGCGTATCTTGTGGTTGTCGATGCATGTTTTGTTACTTAATAATGTTGGACTAACTTTTAAAACTTTCTGAGACGAATGTAATAAGATCCTTGAGGATCAAAACAACTTAACTATGCCGGGGTTGTGTCTTGTTTTAAAAACGTAATGTTTAAAACTTAGGTTTTAAATAGGATAATATGTCCAACAATTTAATGCATCGATCATCAAGATATAAATGGGCACCAACTTCCGTCTCCACTACGTTTTATATTCCGCTGCGACATTTTTGGGGTGTGACCAATACTGGGTTCGACGATCCTTATACATTTTATCTGCACCAGGATGAATTGAATAACGAGACTTATGAGCTTTATCCATTAACAAGGTGCGGAGATTATCTTGACTTGGGACCCACAAACGGTCCATGAAATAATATAGCCAATTGTCTTTCAGTTCAAGATGAGGCTCAAGATGATATGGTAATTCCTTACCCATCAAGTCTTGTAAAACACAAGTACGTTGAGCTTGAGAAATGCGGGTTTGAATATTAGATCGAACCTAAACACAGTGAAGCTAGATGGGTTCCTTACGACTCAATGCGTCAGCCATGACATTCGCCTTACCAGAATGGTAGCGAATTTCGCAATCGTAGTCGTTTAGAAGTTCAACCCATCGTCATTGCCTCATGTTTAGTTCTTTCTGATTGAAAATGTGCTGGAGACTTTTGTGGTTAGTGAACACTACACATTTTGTACCGTACAGGTAGTGTCTCCGGATTTTGAGAGCAAAAAACTATTGCACCTAACTGAGTGTAGTTCTTCTCGTGTATCTTCAACTGTCTTGATGCATAGGCTATGACTTTGTTTCTTTGCATGAGAACACAACCACGGCCTAAGTTGGATGCATCATAATATACGATAAATTGTCGTTGCCCTCAGGTAAAGATAAGATAGGTGCATCACAGAGTTTCTGTTTAAGGGTCTGAAAAGCTTCTTCCTGTTTGGGTCCCCACTCAAAAGGTTTATTCTTTTGAGTTAAAGCAGTGAGAGGAACCCCAATCTTGGAGAAGTTTGCAATAAAATGGCGGTAATAACCCACGAGACCAAGAAATAAACGAACCTCGGTAGGAGTAGTAGGTGTATCCCAATCCTTAATCGCACTGATTTTGGCGGGATTTACATGTATACCTTGTTCATTGACAATGCGTCCCAAAAATTGAAATTCTTTAAGCCAAAATTCACACTTGGAGAACTTGGCGAAGAGCTGTTCTTTCTTTAGGAGTTCCATTGTAAGACGAAGATGTTGTTCATGATCGGCTCGTGTCTTCGAATAGATGACAAAATATAATCAATGAAAACAATGATGAACTTATCCAAATAAGGCTTACAAACCCTATTCATCAAGTCCATGAAAACAACAGGAGCATTCGTTGGACCAAAGGGCATAACAGTAAACTCATAATGACCATATCTTGTGCGAAATGCTATCTTGGGAATATCTTCTTCGAGTACACGAAGCTGATGATACCCAGAACATAGATCAATCTTTGAAAAGCAGGTAGCTCCCTGTAGCTAATCAAAGAGATTATCAATGCAAGGTAGGGGATATCGATTCTTGATGGTGAGCTTGTTGAGCTCACAATAATCGATATACATTCGGAAAGATCCATCTTTCTTTTTAACAAATAGGACTTTATTAGAAAGTTCCTAAAGCTGTTTCGATAATTCCTACATCTCAGACGGTGTAAGACGATACAGAGATTTAGCAACAGGATTTGCACCAGGTACAAGATCAATACGAAACTCAACTTGACGTGTTGGGGATAAACCATGTAATTCTTCAGGAAATACCTCAGGATAATCCCGAGCAACAAGGATGTCTTGAATAGTCTTACCTTTGCCTTTCCCCTCTATGACATGTTCCAAGAAGGCCACATAATTTTTTCGTCGGTATTTTTGGGCTTGGTTATAAGTCATGAGTTTAAGACGACAAGCAGGTTTCTCATCATGAACCTCTAAGATTTCACCAGTCGAAAGTGGTACACGAACAATCTTTTCAAAACAAACCATCTCTGCGTGGTATTTGGCTAACCAATCCATTCCTACTATAACTTCAAAGCTCCCATGTTGCATCGGTGTGAGGTCAATAGGAAAAAAGATGGTTACTAAGATTCAGCTGACAATTTTGAAGGACAGAATCAAGTACAATGGGTTCACCACTAGCTACTTCTATTGTCAAGGGCTTTCCTAGTTTTGTTCTAGTCATGGAAAGTAAAGGCTCAAAAGCTAAGGATACAAAACTTTTATCGGCACCCGAATCCAAAGAACAGTAACAGGTTGGTTGTTAACAAAGAACGTATCATTCACCACCTCGTTGTCCGCACGTGCCTCGTTGGCATTCATGTTGAAGACTCGTCCACGAGCCTGAGCCTGGTTTGCATTTGCCAACTTCGGGCATTGGTTCCTATAGTGGGTCAAGTCCCCATAATTATAGCATGAACCAGGAGGATAGTGAGGTCGTGCAGGCTACTGAGCAGGGTATTGTGCTGCCTGATTTTGGGTAGGAGCAAAACGGCATGCGTTGGCAAGGTGACCAGATTTCCCATAGTTAGTGCAAATGCGGCACTTTACATGTGGTTGATGGTGGCTGTTACACTTGTTGCACAGAGGTGCATTGCCAGCATACTGCTTCTTAGCTGGTGGTTATGCAGGCTGATTTGGAGCTTCCTAATTTGGTTGTGCCACAACGGAGAAATTCTTGGAAGCCTTACGTTTCTTGGATTTCTTAGAAACTCAGCCTTCTTGCCCTTCTGTTTCTCATTCTTGTCAGACGGTTTCTTGTCACCCTTTCTGTGGAGTTTACCTTTCTTGACTTGAGAGTCAGTCAAGGTAGCAGCTAGTTCAATGGCCTGTCGGACGGTAGTGGGGTTGCGGCCAGTGATGATATCCTGAACAAGATCTGGCAAACTGTCAATGTACTTTTCAATCGCCTTATCCAAAGGTGTGACCATCGGTGACGAGGGCAGAACTCTTTCATCATCAAAGCCTTGAGTTCCTCCCAGGTTTGACCCAAAGCAACATCAGCCCCTCGATCATCACTCCGTTCCACCACGTGAGCTCCCCCTGTTGAAACACACTAGAAGCAAACTCGACCTTATGATTGTTTGGACACTGAACATGGCGAAATATACTCCCAAGACTCTTAAACCACTGTAGGAGCCCAGTTGCTCCTTTAGAACCACTAAACTTGAGCGGTTTAGCCGAGTTAAACTGTTTGAAGTTGCACGGAGCAGGTGCATTATTATTTTTGCTGGCTTGGTTAATTTGAGTAATGAGATTTGGTAGCATAGCAGCTATCTGCTGTGCTATGATAGTTTCCAGTTCGGCATTAGGTTGTTGTACGTTTCCTCGATGAGGCATTCTAAAAGAGGAAACATGAGAGAAAACGAGTGAGTTGATATGATGAAAAATGAGATGTCATAAATACCGACAAAATGTAAGGATGGTGGTCATTTGTTCGTTACCTCAAAAAAAATGACACACAGTAACTAATCAAAGTAAATGGGTCATAATAATGTATCACGAAGACATGCTTTAGCCTATAAGTGAACACTCACCCCAAGAGTTCCCAGGTAAGAGTTACTGGTCCGATTATGTGGATTTGTACGAATACTCTAGCCTTAGACAGAAAACTCGGGGTACAGACACCCACCCTTCTAAATTGCACGTGTTCACATTATTTAGACCCAAACTTTGACGAGATTTTGAAAATTTGGAAGGCATGAAGCCAAAAATAATTATCCAAGAATGGATGATTGATTTTCAAAATCGTTTTGAAATTTGTGTTCTTGTTTTGGTAATCACCTAAGGATAGGTGACGTTTATTGTTTTAAGATCTAAACACAAGATAGCTTGTGTTAGAGTCCTAGAAAGGTTATAGTCTAGGTCAAAGCATTACTAATAACCTAATTCCCTATAACCATGAGCTCTGATACCAACTCTTCTATCACACCCCGACCACGTAAAACAACAAACCGCGGCGGAAACGTCGGGGAGTCGAGTAACAGAATCATTGTTTAATAACACATGGAACTTAAAGTTTGGTTTTATTAATTAAATTGTTTACATTGTCTTTAGTTCAAAGAGAAAACGGAACATAAATTAAACTTGTCTTGCTTGATATTAAGTCACTAAGGCCCAAGTCCGCCTAAGTGTATCATGATCATCCTCATACATTAGCTCCTGAAACACATGTGAAAATAGGTACGCCAACATAAAAATGCCTATGAGATACATAGGTTTTGTTGATGAGAATTCATGACTTGTATGTTAAAAGAAGTGTTTAACAAAAAGTAGTCATGAATCTTGTAAAATGTTTTCTTTTACAAATCATGTGAAAATCAATATGAAAATCAGATGATATAAAAGAATGATGTATGGTTAAATAAATAACCAAGTGAGAAATGAATTGTACAAAATGTGTCTTTTGTAAAACAATGTCTTGTGAAAAATATGTCATTTGTATAAAATGTGTCATGTCTTTGTCTTTGTCGAAGTGGTTTAGATAACGCTACGATATGTAATATCATAAAAGCACTTATATATAGGAAGTGCCAGTGGCGTATCCACCATGCTTTTATCATATTACACACGCCTCGTTATTTAAATCACTTACCAATAACCACCAAAAATGTCTTGTTTAAACCAATGTCAAATGTCATGTGTAAACAATGTCCGATGTCAAGTTTAAACCATGTCTTGTATGATCAAATGTCAGATAACAACCAATGTCTTGTATGGTGAATAAAAAGTCTTCACTCGAACCATATGTATAATGTCATGTATAATTAAATGTCATGTGTAACTAAATGTCATGAACAAAACAATGTCTTTGAATAAATCAAAGTTGAAATCAAAAAGTTATGTTTTGCAAAACCAATGCTTTATTTGATATGAACATTTATGTGGTTGTATTTATCGCATACATTCAAGCCTTGAGACTGTCGGATAAACCCTTATCAAGTCAATGGTTTATCAAAAAATGTATTCGGATTCTGTCATTCCCTACTTCCAAACAAACCTAGGAAGTGACGAACGAGATTTGTCAAGTCCTATGGTAACATTACATACTACAGAGCGGCGTGATCAATGTTAATGAATGTATTTTTGTCCCATTAAACATACCAAATGTAATAATAAATGAAAGCATGTCATGTAAAAACCATGTACTAAGTACGCTAAGTAAACATAGGAAGTAGAAATGTCCATGAAATCAATGTGCTAGCATGCTCAGTCAACACACATAGCAAAAATGCAATGTAAATCAATGTGCTCATATGCTGAGTAAACATATGTCGTAAAAGTATCCTTGAAATCAATGTGCTAGCATGCTCAGTCAACATACATAGCAAAACATAATTGAAATCATGTACTATATGTGTACTGTCACACCCAGTCTTTTGCGGAAGCGTACGATGTGTGACTGGTTTAATATCATTGCATTCAATCGTAATAAACAACTACATGATCAAAACGATGTTCATCCATTCATGAAAATTTGAGTATTTACAATAATTGTTATTTAAGTTTTAAAAACACAACCTTCGTCTAGGTTACAATTCAACAAAAGTGGATGACATCTAAACTTGAAGT
>JARYGA010050043.1:0-33621 GCA_030545235.1 Helianthus tuberosus
TTGCCATGACGATACATTCCCAGTCCTTATCAACTTAAACCCGAGTAAGTAAATGATGGAGGCATTAGGACTAACCCTTTTTTTTTATTTCTACACCATTATTTTTCTTTTTCTTTTACCACCTACCCAAAAATCCCCCTAGTTAACCCCTTTGAGCCTAAACCTTTTCATTTCATCACCCAAACCAAAAACCCTTTTACCCACCAAAACCTTTTTATTTTTAACCCTTTGTTTTAGTAACAAGTTCGGTTTTTCGTAAGGAGATCAAAAAAAAAATTGTGTTGATGATGAAGCAAAAAGAAAATAAACAAACAAGTTCATCAAAAATAACTTTGTTTGAATAAAAGCTTCATCAAAATAAAAAGTTACAAAAAAATAGAAAGTCTTACGAAAACCGACACTTGTTACGCTTTTTGCTTTTTTTTTATTACTAACCACTAACCACTAACCCAACCACCTACCTTTAACCCAAGCCTAACCCTTAACCCACAAAGTCCTCTTGATATTTACAAAGGTATAAAAGTTAAAAAGGAGGAGGATTGATTGCTTGGCAAGCTTATGGTATGAATAAGTTCCATGCCGCTCTCGAGTGATTCACTAAAAATACACCTTCGGCCGAGTGTGAGTGATTTCTCCCGCGAGGTATGTGAACTTGTATATAAATGGAATTTTAAAAAGGCATGTTATGCCCAAATAAGTAATTTCTCCTATGAAACGTTCTAAATAAATCATTACGAATAGGATTGTAAATAAATAAAAATAAAACCCAAAAAGATCTTGGACATCCCGACACTCTACGACAAGCCCAAAACCTTCTCTTCTACCCATTCCATTTGGGAGTGTAAGCCACATATTAAAGAGTTTTGCTTGAGGACAAGAAAAAGTTCAAGTGTGGGGGTATTTGATGTGTGTAAAATGCAACATATAAATTAAATCAAATGAGGCATAAAACTAACCCTTTTTAAGTACTAATGTTGGAAAAAGAGTGTTTTTGTCTTCCTTTTGTATTTTCAGGATTAAATGAGCTCAAAAACACAAAAGAAGCAAAAAGACAGCTAAATCCAACATAAATACAAGGAAAGGAACATAAGTGGATTGCCCGACCCCTCAACGGCATCTTCCCAAGCAAAATAGAGAAGGCAGAAGACTGAACACGCCCCGTGCTCAGCCAGCACGGGGCCGTGCCCAAGAAGCAGCAGAAAAGACAAACCTATAGAAGCTTCTATTGCCCACCACGGGGCCGTGCCCAGTGAACACGGGGGCGTGGCGAAAGTACAGCAGGCGCATTAATTGTAATTGCGAATTACAATTAATGAGGAGAGAGAGTGTCGGACAGGCACGGGGCCGTGCCCAGCGGACACGGGGCCGTGCCCAGCCCTCTGTTCAGCCTATAAATAGGAGTGCTTGGTTTCATTTCAACTCATCCCTTGGCACACCACCTCTCTCACACTTCATCCACCACCCACCACCATCACAACACCATCATCCACCACCATCATCCATTGTCCATCGTAGAGTGTGTGAGTCGTCTCGGGATCCAAGATTGATCGTAAGAGTTCTTGACAATCAAGGCCATGTTTGCCTAAGTCTCTTACATCACTTGGTGAAGACAAAGTGTCTAGTATAATACTTTTTATTTCTAATCTTTTGCACTTTTTATTTGGTTTTGTATTAATGACTTTAATAACTAGTTACTTATGTTGAAGGTGGTCTTTCCTTATCGTTTGTACGTGGTGTCTTGGCATTATTTTACTGTCTATATAAAATAAAGGATTTTCACCATTCATATCTCCACGGTCTATATGGAGGTATGTTGGCTACCTGGTCGGGGGTTAAGGGAACGGTTTGGTAAAGGTCTTGCCATTGTTCAGCGTTTAGAGGTCCTGCAATGGACCTGGGTCAAATTTAGTAGGACCTCCTTCAATGCTTCACGGTATTGGATGGCGGGGGTCCAAACTCTTTGATCCCCTCATAAGTTAACTACTATTAATACTATAACCCGGCTATTTAGGACTGTATCCCTGCTGACTCAGACTACTTAGCCGAGGGTAACGTCACCGCCAAAAGCGGGGCCTACCATAATACTGCATTAATAACTTAATTCATTATCTTCCAATAATCCACCCTTTTAGGATTGTATCCTTGCTGACTCAAACTACTGGGGTGAGGGTAACGTCACCTTCAAAAGAGGGGCCTACTACAATAACTAAGATAATCTCTTAATTATGTGCAAAAGTGCGGAAATAATCAAAGGTTATACTAGATACGAGTCGGAACCAAGTGATTCATCTTGTCTATCTGTTTTTATTTTACTTTTATTTTTCAGCATTTTAGTTAGTTTTTATTTTTCTTAGTTTAAAAAACATTTTTCTAAACTTTTTACTTTGATTAGACGTTGAGGATAAACCGGTACTAAAAGCTCTTGTGTCCTTGGACGACCTCGGTATCTTACCAACGCTATACTACGCTCACGATGGGTGCACTTGCCCATATGTGTGTTTAGTGTTAGTAAAATATCGTGTTTTATAAATTTAAAACTTGGCTAAAAATAAGTGTTAAAAAGGGCTTAAAATATACACCTAATATATATAACACTTCGCACGCATCATAAATTAACACCTTTAGGTACGGTATCACTGAAATATCATAATATAAAATATTATTTATGATATTTTATGATATAATCCAAAAGTTTTACTCAATTTAAAGATATGTATTTATCAAAGTTTTGATAACACCTATAATTATATTAAATTTGTTAAAAATGTAATGTTTCGGCATTATTTCGATACAATAATAAAAAGATACTTTGTAAGTCACTTTATAATTCTTTATCGTATTATTAAATATTAAATATGTTGATTATTCATCAAAATTTGATAAATTAAGTAATATTCAGAAATTATGGGTATAGTCAATATTATTGATAATTAACATGCTAGAGAAATTTTTAATAAATAAATGCTCTCTAAGAAAAGCCTTTAATATGTACTGTTATTATTTATCATCATTATTATTAAATTATGTTTTAAATTAAAACTAATAATAATAATATTTTGGAAAAATAAAAAAATTGGCTCCTGAATAAAGCTATGTTAAAAGAATTTTTTACAACAAAATTCTTAATTCAGTTCATACAAATAATAAACAAGAATTATTGTAGTTCGTAATTCATAGTTGACGATTTTAAAACTTAAGCACACATATATATATATATATATATATATATATATACAATGGAAGATATAAAATATTTTATAAGACAGTAGTTATGAAACAGGAATATGTATAACAAGAAACGGGATCGGGAGAAAACGCTCAAAAGTGTGAGAACGGTGAGAACGCTTCCTGGCCCAACACGTGTCACGCCGCTTAGAAAAGGGCGGAGGGGCTTTTTTTGTCCTTTCATCTTCTGCTTTTCCTATTCCGCTTTTTCCCAATGTTGTTTTAATTTTTGGTTTTTGAGATTTTTGGCGTTAATCAAATTCAATAATTTAATGGCGTTTTTATGGTTCCATTGTGTCAATATTTTGGCGTTTATGACATTTATGGCGTTATTCACATCGTATGCCAATGGAACCCAGGGGGCAGGAAATCTATTTGAATGGCGTTTTCCAAGGCGTTTAAACAAGTTGGCCTATTGATCTGTTATTTTTTATAAACATTTTGGCGTTTGTGGTATCTTGGCGTTTTACTATTGTTTTATTATATTTCAACCATAGGAAAAAAATACAAGGGAAGTAATAAATTAAAAATCCTAATTGGATCTCTTTTCCCAATCTTCAGTGTCATCAGTCTCTCTCTTCTTTAATAGTACAAGAATTGTCATCAAATATATGGCGTTTTATGTAAAACTTAACAAACCCATGGGTTTGATTTTTTTTGCCTGCTCGTCTGTTGAACTGTGTTTTTGTGTGAATGTTTCGGGACATAGATCTATGGCGTGTGAGTGGGTTTTTCGCTTTTCCTTTATCTGGATCTTCATCTTTATAGTGAACCCACTCTTCAGTGTCATTGACCTATTCTCCTCATCCAAACCTTCTTCAAGAACAAAAAAAATACAAAATGCCATATGACTGGCATCAGTATCTTTTTCCTGAAATATTGTCCATCTCATGCAGCAAATTCTTTTCTGAGGTACTTCCCTCTGATAACAATTCATTCAGTTTATTTGTTGGCGTTTTACAGTGGGTGGTATTTAGTAGTATTTGGCTTCTTCTTTTTTTGATCAAATGGAAGTTGTTGAGACGTATCATTTTATAGGATGTCTTTTGGCACCTAAATTAGGCGGTGCATTATTATAATAAAGTATTTTGTCTTTTCAGTTACTGTTTTGTAATTAATGTTTTTGATAAGCTTTTATCTCTGAAGTCTGTAACGCGTCCCATCTTTCAAGTTTGGCGTTTTAGATTCTTCAGTATTTAATGATTTTGTATTTACTGTTTCTAGTTAGATTTTCAAGTTTGCTTTTTATTTTTTTTTTCTTATTTTTTTTTTATTTGGGTTTTTTATAATAATTTTTCAAATTAATTTTATTATAGTTTGGCAGTTTTTTGGTGGCGTTTAACTGGATGATATCATTTTAAACAAGCATTTTAGCTGTTTTGGCGTTTTTATTATATATGGCGTTTTTATTATATAACAATTAACTGAAAAGGAAAATAAAAAAAAAAGAATACATAAACAATTGATCTTCCAAATCTTCTCTGTCTCCAGTCTCTTTCTTTCTCTTTTTTTAATCATGTTAACTGGCTGGTTAGACTTTCGTATGATTCATTTTGTTTTTTGTTTTTCAAGTAGTTTTTTTGTGTTGCTGTTTGGAAGCATATAGTCTGACATCAGCATCTTTTTCTTGAATATTTGGCCATCTCATGTAGCAAAATGTTATTGAGTTTATATCCTTCAGCCAACAATCTTGAATTTTTTCAATCAACGATGTTTGATTTTTTAACTTTTTTGGCGTTTTACCGATAAAACGAACGCCACGAAATAAGATCACCTTAAACCCCAAATTTTGATCATGCTAAAATCAATAATGTTTTGCTGTATGAGATGGACAACATTGTTAATCCTCGGTTAAGAAAGATAACTGACAATGTTGTCCACCCCATACAGCTAAACTTTATTGACAACAAACCTCGATAATGTTTTTGTATGTTTTGGCGTTATAAATTTTATGGAAGTTTAGGATAAGTCAATGAGATTTTACTAAATGAAATGGACTATATCCTCACTTTAGGATTTTGTCTATTTCATTGAGCGAAATCTTACTGAGAGCCAAACTGAATTTAAAAAAAAAAACGTTTTTGGGGTTGAAGATATTTGATGTTTGAGTTTTTTGGCGTTTCTAAGGCGAATGGGTTATATGAAATATGGCGTTTGGGTTTTTGTGTGTGTGTTTTAACTGAAGGTGTGAGATGTTGTATATATAGGATTTTTTGGCCTTTTTTTAAGGCGGGATTTTACTATAATTAAGTTTGGCATTTTATATTTAATGGCGTTTTACTTAGAATAGTCTGTGATTTTTGTTTTTGGAGTTTTATTTCATGATTTGGCGTTTTATGTGGAGTAGTCAAAAGACCCTTTTACCCTTAATGAAGCGCGTCCACGTAATGAAATTGATGTTATTTACGAAAACGTCACCGCGCCAATCTAGTCCATAGATTGTTTTGAGCGGACGATCGTTAAGCGTTCTCACACTTTTGATCGTTTTCTCTAAATCCCGACCCTGTATAACAACTTGATACTGTAATACCTATATATCACTTGGAAATAGCCTAAACCTATTTCTTAGATTATATATAAATCAGATATGTGTATATTTTATATAACTTGTATCAATAATGTTCCATCTATGCAATAAAGACATGTACGAAAACATTTAGTTCAGTATAACGATATGATTTAAAATATATGTACATATATTCTAAGATGAGAATGATACTTTATATTAAATTTTGTATTCTCTGTTGTGATTCTTTAATAAATAGATATAATAAAATAAGAATTTGAATTAACCAACCTGTCAGTTAAAGGTTAAAATGGTCTAAAAGAATCTAGAAAATTTATCATTTAATAAATTTATTCCTTTTGATAAAATTCCTTTTATTCCAAAATATTATGTTAAATAAATTAATAGAAATTTATTTTTGTTATTATAAAGGAATAAACAAGGTTATGGGGATAAACATGATGATCAACACAATCAATTATGTAATCGGATTCTTATAATTTGATATTATATTACACGAAATTTTAAACTTTATATTTATACGTATGTATATACAAGATACAATTTTCCTAATAATATATAATACAATATAATAATCAAATGTCTTTTGTAGAAGGACAAGCCTTTATATAACAGAAAAACCTACATGTTTACTCAAAATTTATTCTTTAATTTAAAAGATACCTTAAGGATATTTGTACTAGCACCACCTCTTGAAAAACAATAATGAGTCAATGACGAAGAATCTCATAATTTCATATAAAACCCCTACCTTTATTTCCTGAATACCTATCCAGCCATAGGCCCTGGAAATATAATTAAATTAAGGCAATACAAAAGCTATTACACCAAAGGAAGAAACAACACATATAAGATATACATTTTCCTTATATTTTGATAAGATGTATAGTAACAGAAAATGTTAAGATATAACATGCATATATGTTACCTTAATATATATAATTATCATCGCATAATACTGATAGCTATGACCATAATAGTGCTAAACAAAATATGCATGTATAATTTCTTAGTTCTGTGATAATTATATCTGAACATGTTGTAATACAGATGTCAAATGAAATGGCATGTGATCAAGAAATTGAGAATAGTAATGGAAACTCTTTGGATAGAAACACTATAGAAAATATAATAGCTCAAGAAATATCGAATGCCATACCTTCAATCTTTGAAGCTATTAAGATTTATGTACCTATAAACGAAGATCGTACCATACACTGTAGGCATACTCACCACTTCAAACCTAACCCTAGTTCAAAGGAAAGTCATGATATCCGTATCAAAACTTCACCTTCCAAACGAAAGAAAACCACAACCTATGGATACTCCTATAAGGAATTCCGCTCCGACAAATCATGTAAAGACCAAGAAATGGAACCAACAATCGCGCAGCCTACCCGCAACCACAAAAAGCATTCAAGAAAACGCCATTCTAGGAAGACACTTCGCTGTAATTTCTGCAAGAAAGCTGGACATGCAGAGGAAGAATGTAGAAGGAAAACTAATGTATGTTACAAATGCGGAGACCCAGGCCACATTCGTCCCTGCTGCCCGAAACTATTTAAGGTACCCAACAACGAGGATCGAAACCCCGATGAAGCTAATAAGAATGCATAGATATTTACAACGTCGGAGAGATAATAGCCAACTTTTAGAATAAGTATCCTTATGTTTTCAGTATTAATTGACTTTTGTTTCCAATCAAAACTTCATCAATAAAAGGTCTTTATTTTTCTTTTATAAGAATCAACTCTTATTTGTCTCATCTCTTGACAAATTCCTACGTTATACGTGCATTGCTTGCCATACATGTGAATTCACTTCAAAAGATCATTTATTCTTGAATTCTAATAAAATATTTCATTATACTCACTATGATAATTTATATGATTACATAATGTTGATTTTTGATATCAAGTCAATAGATTTCTTGGAAAATTCCTTTTTCTTTTCAGAGTTACTTTTCAAAGCTACTTACCAGATTTTCATGAAAACTATTTCTTGCCAAAGACATATATCCATTGTTGGAATATGTCCAAACCAAGCTCAATTGTTTGAACTTGTCCACAATATATATTCAAAATCCCATATGATGAATTGAGATCATATTCGAGGTAATCTCACTGTTTGAATCATAGTAAACTTGTTTAAAGCCTTCAATTTCAATATATCATCTGTTACAACACAACACTTGCGGTGGCGATTTCTTTGAAACTTGAACTCATTTCATTTTCATACCTGAGGTATGATTTTCTCATTATTCTAAACCCGTCTTAATACAATTTTGTGTTAAGATAAAGGTACCTAAATTGTTATTCTAATGTACCTCCACCATTTCTTTCATCTTTGAATTAATCCTACAATGTTCATTTATTTCTTCACTGAAGCATCCTATCTTTTTAATATCCAGATTCACTTCATTGAAACTTTCAGTAAATTTCGAGAACGGTGAATTCGTTCGGTCAGCGAAATCATTGAAATCTTTTAATCACTACAACACCTTGCGGTGTCTGCGTAAATTTGTAGCATGAGCTAATTAATATCCCTAATCATATTAATTCATACGTATTTCGTTTGACTCTTCATTCAAGTAGTCTTGATGCAATTATATATTAAGACAATGATACACTAAATTCTATTGTGTTTCGGTGTATCTCTGCCATTTCAATAAATGTCACTGATTTTTGTGATAGTTGACAAATCATTTTTCATACTTCTATTCCCATTTGACATTGTTAGTCTACCTTAATTGAGGATCAAAGTAAGTTCTCTTTGGACCTTGAATCCTATTATTTCTGAAAATCATTGCATTTTGATTTTATGTATATCAAATCTCTCTTTTGACTTGTGAAACTTAGTTACCCTGATAATGATATCATTTCATTCAGTTAACATCAATTCCTAAAACTAAAGTTTTTAGACCATTGAATTCCAATTATCCTATGATATCTTTTAAATTCTATCCCAGACACCTTGATAACCAACTAAAAGATGTGACGCAACCCCAAGAAGATATCGTAGTCCAAATCTCGAGGACGAGATTTAAAACAAGGTGGAGAGAATATAACAACCCTCCAAAATATTTTCGACACCCCTAATATGTTTAAAATATCCCGATATGCCTTAAAATTCACCCCGTATGTGAAAACCGAGCCCAATATGACATATATAATTAAAAATAAAATAAAACAAATTTTTTTAGGTCTCTCGCGGGGCGCGTAAGCCACCCCCTTGACCTACGCGGGCCGCGACAGCTCAACGTCAGGAGAAGACCTGGTGCCGCCACGTGTCGATGACTCAACATATTGGTTGCCGCCCTAGGGGCCCTCTCGGGCCGCGTAGCCCTTGGCTACGACTTACGCGGGCCACGTAAAACTTGAAATCAGCCCTATAAATTGAGTCGACGAGCACAATTCACAAATCGTTTAAAATTCATTTCTTTCTCCCAATTTCTCTATAGTAGGCACTATACCCGGGCATCATACCCCCCCCCCTAATTAACGAATTTCTGCTCCGTTATAAGTATTATAACCCCGGTTACGTATTAGATACGCTGCTCGATTGATCCAGGGTTCCGTAACGGCTGTCGAGGTTCTGCCCGACGTAGTCATTGGAATGCCATCTCGGGGAGGGTATTACTAATGTAAATATTGGGTTATTATACTAACACATGTATATTTGTGTAATTAATAGATAACTACCAGGAAACACTTAAAGGAAATCTAAGACAACAATGTGAGTAATCTCCTTTTTGTAAACTGTTTTTACAAAACCTTAAATGTTTTACAATGAAATTAAGCAGTGATTGAGTCTTTGTAATTCTTCAATTATTGTCGGTATTATGGGGTTTTGTATACATTACTTGATAATCTTCACAATTGGACGATGGGTTAGCCAATGTGTGATATGACCATAGCAACATATTCGGTTGAGTGGCAAGTATTGAATGAGTAACTGTGTAGATAGAAACAATGTGATAGCTCTCAATACTATAAAATGATAAAACCTATTTTGATTAAACTGATATTCACTCACCAGTATTTCGTGCTGATAAAATGTTTGAAACACGTGTTTCAGGTAACTTGGTGTGAAGCCAATAAAAGCCAGCTGGAGAGCAATGAAGACTTAGAAAAGTGGCTATAAAAGTTACCAAATTAAAAAGAAGAATTGTTTTGAATAATTAGGGTTATTCCCTATCAATGTATCAAAATGAAAAATTGGGTTTTGTCCCACTTATAAAAGTATTATCAGAGAAACTTGGGTTTTATCCCATTTCTTTATTTGAAATATTTTGGTGTTTAACTCTGATAAAATATTTCGTAGCTACTGTCACACCCCAACTGATGGCGGAAACATCGGGGTGCAAGCACTAAGCGTTCAGATTGCTCATGAGATTCCATAACACTAGATATTTCAATAGTAGTTAAGCAAATTTCATGATATAGATTGTCAAATGTCAAACAAGCATCATCATCAAAATTACATCACATAACAAGGTTGTTCCAAAGTCTAAAATTATTTAGGTGACGTTTCTAGGCATCTCCTAGCTCGATTTTCCGAGTGTTCCATAGCCACCTATCAGCCTGCAACATGTATTAAAATATCAATACAAGTATTGGCGAGTATACAAGTTTGAATAATAGCATAATAGATTAAATCAACTCATATCCATAGTGTAAGAATAAAATAGTTTCAGCCGTGCTAGTGTCGCAGTCCACGCAGTGATAGCCCAAGTATCCCGATGCTTTATTGTTTACCCAAGACTCAAGGTAAACTAGAATCCTCCTAACAATACCCCCTGAGAATAATGGGAGAGGTGCACCTCCTATAGCGCTACTATTGTTAAGGCGGAACTATACACCCTTGATTAAACGTCACATAGCACAAAATAGAATACTAGAATGCACAAGTTTCACGTACACGTAGGATAGAGTATAGTTTGCAAAGTCTCAAGTATCGTTGTTTATAGAATACATGTTACATCCCAAAGTTTAAAGCATAAAGGGATCGAGTATACTCACAGTGATTGCTTAATGGTATAGACCGTTATTGGATCAAAGGGAGCTCTTTTAGAATTAGCCTGATTAGATTACATCAGGATAAGAGTCGGGTAGGATAACGAGGTTACGCAAAGTGTTGGAACAGTCACTGGATCGGATGGCTGTCCGATCGGATAGCTATCCGATTGGGTTGCCAGTCGATCGGGTGGCTTAGTGTGAGAGTGGAACGGATGGCTGCCCGATCGGTTGCCGTTTGATTCAAAATCCATAAGGTGAGGGGGATAGGGTGGCTGTCCGATTGGGCGGCTGTCCGATCGGGTTGCCACTCGATCCAAGTATTAAGTGTTGTGGTTCCTCCGATCGGGTGGCTGCTCGATCGGATGGCTGTCCGATCGGGTTGCCACTCAATCAAGAGTTCCAAGTTTCAAGTTTCAAGGCAGCGAGACAAGTGTCACCTGATCGGGTGGCTGTCCGATCAGACGGCTGTCCGATCGGAGTGAAAGTCAAAGTCAAGGTCAAAGTCAACGACCGATTTTGCGCAACTTGACTCGTAGAAATGTTTTTATTTTATTTATATTATGTGGAGTAAGTGTCGTTCATTGCAATAATCGAGTCGTGTTAATCGTACTTCAATCGACCTACGACTGTGAAGGATAGGAAGTAACAATGCGATAAAGTTAATCAACTAATAATCAAGCTATACTAATCGAATCGACATCAAATCGTAACTCGAGCTGTGTATTTTACTTGTCGTTATACGTGTGCGTGCCTTACGTGTTGCCTGTGCGTGTTATTTATGTTTTGTTGTGGGAGTCAAGCGAACTCAATCGAACTCGAAGTCTAACTCGAATGTAATCGAACCCGAACCCGAATTCTGAATCGAACCATATTATATACGAAGTAGTTGGGACTAAAAGTAATTTGACTAGGAAACCCTATCGAATCACTCGCAATCGAAACCCAAAGCGTCGTCACACCCGAACGCGCTATTCTGTCGACATCCGAACGGATGGCCCATCCGCACGGATTGCCAGTCCGTACGGATTGCCAGTCCGCACGGATGACCAATCCTCACGGATTGCCAGTCCGCACGGATGACCAATCCGTATGGATACGCAATCCGGGTGGCCTGCAATCCGCACGAACCACCCCTTTCCCCTTTTAGCATCCTATAAATACCCGGTCACTCTCCAAACTTTCCACTTTTGGCAAGTGACGTCCGACCAGCACGCATTCTTCACCTTTTCTCTGATTTCTCTCAATCCAGGTAAGATCTTGCTCTAATTCTTGTACATTCTTGATCACTACACAATCCTACACCTTTCTATCTTCAAATCTCAACTTTTAACCGAGAAATCACCAAGATTTGGGGTATTCTCGGGTGACGTCATCATGAATGTCACACCCCCAAAATCCACACGCGGAATATCACCGCTTGGAGGCGTGACTGACCATGATCAAGCCACCAATCATTTTGAACGTGTAAGTAATTAAGCAAAAGTCATTTATCAATACGAAAGGTGTTTTCAAAAACCAAACATCAATAAGTGTGTAGCGGAAGCATAAGTATGTAAACCCAAAGTAAATCATAAATTCAAATGTTTAGATAGTTAACATGGCATCATCGATCCATGTCCCACAACGACCTGCTCCTCCCTGTGCAAGCTCCATGAGTACCTAAGGTCCTGCAAGGCATGTAACAGAGGATCAACAACTAGTTGAGCGAGTTCACAGAAAGTATATGCGTAATAGTATGTTTGTATGTAACATGTGGCTCTACTGGGCCGATAGTACGTTCTATTGGTGGGGCTTCCCATGTTATATATCCCCTAGACTATTCGTAATCATAAGTATCCTTCCCAATCCGAGGATAGTAGTAAGTATAGGTTTACGCAGGTTTTATGTAAGTGCCCTTCCCAACCGAGGACAGTACGTAGCGAGTACGTAGATTTAGCGCTGGCGTCCTTCCCAATCCGAGGACGGTAGTACGTAGGTTTTAGCACTGGCGTCCTTCCCAATCCGAGGACGGTTGTACGTAAGTTTTACGTAGGGTTAGTGCTAGTGTCCTTCCCAATCCGAGGACAGTACGTAGGCTTTGCGTAGAATTTGGCACAGGCATCCTTCCCAACCGAGGACCGTGGTAAATAGTCTAGTGTTCATGTAAGTACAGGTAATCGTTCAATCCCATTCCCAACCCAACTGGGGAATCCCATGCCTTGGTAAGAGTGTGAACTCACCTTGGTTTGCTCGGTATGCTAAGTATGTGCTCAAAGTAAATCAATCACGTCCTAGAGTATGCACGTATACATAATCAGTTTGTAGTCACAAGGTACACGTATATGCACAACCATGGTGAACATTGCATTAAAGATTGTCAAGTAGCACATAGCACAAGATCAAGCGTATACAGGATATGCATTTCAGTTAACAGCAGTTAGTTGGTCCAGTTATCTATTAATAAAATCAAACATGTGATAAACTGATTACTCACTCGACGAAACACCCTTGTTTCGTCGAGACTCCCTTCGGCGAAACACCCCGTTTCATCACTGTTCTGATTCGTCACAAAGGTCTCGACGAAACACTTCTATTTCGTCGTCACCTTTATTTCATCAACACTGATTTCGTTTCGTCAAACATTCGATTCGTCAAAAGCAGTTACGTCGCATGAAATCAGTTTCGCAAGAAAACCCTAATCGCCGTCACTATAAATAGTCGCGGTTCTAATCATTATATACCATTGTCAGCCATTAAGTCGTATTTTAATAACAAAAGGCTGTGTCAAAACATCAGATCATCACGTGTCTTATTTTTAGCCAAACTACATTTATTTCTTTGCATGAATACTCTATCAAATTGAAGCAATAGTGGGGGGAATGGTCAGCAGCTTTCTTGTGTGAGGTCCAATAGAAATCCATTACTAAATTGACTTACAAACATCACATGGACAATCAAGAATTCGGTCCAATCACATAAAGGAACATCATTATATATTTCGTATATTATCAAGTTCACAGATTGTTACATACTACATGTAAACAATATCACACCTTAGTTTCATCAAAATATTCAATCAATAACTAGCAACTAATTTCAATAATCAAGCAAGCACTAACCGATCACAGATGAGAATATGATAGTGATGATTACGACCAAAGGGGTGTATCTTCACAGTTGTTGCCGTCACAAATTTAGGGTTCTAGGGTTTTTGTTTAGAATTGTACTCTAATAATAACTTAATCCACGTATTTTAAGTGATGGGGTGTTGGGGGCGGTCATGGTTAACAGAATGGGCTTAAGTCCATAAAACTTGGGCTTCAATCAATCCATATATATATACTTATATATATGTGTATTAATGGGTTATCGGGCTTCAATCTATCAATTGGGGTGCGGCCCAAACTACACGTTTACACACATATACTCAAACACCTATTCATCACATAGAGATTCAACATTCATTTCACTTATAATCCAACGTACAGTTACAAGTTAAACAAACCAAACAACTAAACAGTCAAAGTCAACAAAGTCAACATGCAATAAATGCGAATAAAGAATGTCGGAAATTCGAGTAGTCACAATGAAGTTCTCATGAACTTCAAGCTTGACCTCATTCCACCAAGAATAACTCAGATCTGAACGATTTCCACAAGATTTCACAACAACTCCACCTAGATCTAAACTTTTCTAAGGATAAAAGAGTTGAAAGAAATAAACTCAAGGTTTCTCCTTCTTTTACCCTCAAAAAGCGGTACGAATCAGATCAGTTCTAGTCTTCTACTCAATATTAGTGATGCACTAGTCCTAGATCTGGATTCTACCCGCAAGACACCTGATTTCGGGTTAGACCGGAATGACCGTTCTAAACCGCCGACAGGCCGAGTTAGGGTGATTCCTGGCCGGCTTAGTCATTCGGGTAAGAACGGGATTCCAAATGGTTGCCATGAAGTCAGAACGTCTCGATAGCACGACAAAGGCAACCAAGGGTAGCCGGACGGAACAACCAGGACGAGGAAGTTGTTCGCACGAGTGAGTTGTCCGCACGAACAGACAATCCGGACGGGTTGTCACCTGGGCGAGCTACACTTGGGACCCACATTCAAAACAAGGTTTGAGTATCGACGAATGAACAATCCGGACGGACGACCTCTGAATGGATTACTCTTCGGATCATGAGATACTAAGACCTTAACAATTTCAAATCACGTTCATCCGCACGGCCAAGTTGTCCGCACGGACAGACTATCCGGACGGATTGTCTTTGTCCGTGCGAACAGACTGTCCGGACGGATTACCATCGTTCGCACGGATTACCATACGGACGAACTTCACCAAGTGACTCACCATTAAGGTTGTGTCCGCACGGACTACCATCCGGACGGATTGTTGTCCGCGCGACCGGCTTGAAGGATAGAGATACGTAGATATTTTATAAATGCTACAACTAAAACTCCAAAGCACAAGCCATCATACACAAACACATCCTTAACTTAGGAAGAAATAATCCACTCGAATAGTTATCCGCACGAACATGTTATCCGCACGAGTGACTCGTCCGGACGACATGTAATCCGAACGGATTACATGCCCGCACGAATAACTTATCCGTACGGATAACAATCCGCACGAGTGACTAATCCGGACGGATTACCACTCGCACGGATTACTAATCCGCACGACCTGTAACACCTGTGCCTTCACGGCCATCAAACAAATACCAAACCAATGAAATATTATATTTCATACTTGGGATTTGTAATAAATATGTGTATCATTTGCACATATCAATTCTTGTTCAATTTCAAACTCTAAATCGCTTTCTGGAAGGTTATACGCGCACCGATGCGTAAATATAACTAGTTTAATGCAACAAACACTCCGGAATAGTGACATAGGCTTAACATACCTTAAATAACCTTTACTTAACTTAGAAATAAGTTTTGAAGGCTTTGGTATGGCAAAATCAAGTTAAATCGCTTACAGGGACTAAAATTGACAAACTGCGAAAGTATGCCAATTTGAACTGTAACAGACCTTCCGGAACATGACCATAAGTTAAAAATACCATAAATATCCTTTACATAGCTTAGAAATAGGCTTTGAGGGGTTCGGTGTGCTAAAATAAACTTTTGTGTCATTCAGGGACTAAAAGTGTCAAAAAGTGCACAAGTTTGCATTTTCGCGCATAACTCACGTTCTGAATACATCCGGACATCCAAAAATTTATGTAAGCATGACTACATTATATTTTAGTGTTCGCCATAAGAAAAATCCATTCGTCGCGTCATTTGGATCGTTTTTCGCGCTTGTGCGCATTCCGTCGTAATTAAGCGAACATCGCGTTCGTACGACCAAACGAACCATCATCCGACATATTTCTGAGCATGTTTCATGTCCACAATGTTTAGGAAACATTTTAGGGCCTTAAAGTTGGCTTTACGGGCCTTAGAAGTGTCGGAAATGGCCTTAAACACGTGCAGGGACCTAAACTGTCATTTCTGAAACATATGTACAGATCAGAGGCCCCAAGCGGCCCGCATTGTGTTTGCCTAAATCTAAAGCGGGCCGCATTAGCCCTTCTGACCAGATTCAATGTTTGTTTTGCAACTTGCAACTGAATTGATTCGTGTCCACACGTTTCCTATCGTCTAGTCAGCGGATAAGAACAACATTTTAGCCACCACAACATTGTGACAAGTGTTCGGCTTGGATCGTGGCACGATATTCAAGAAACGATCCTAGCGGTTACCCGAAATCTATATATACCCCATGCCCCCCATTGCTATTTCTTACAAGAATTCTGATTTTGAGAGCTCTAAGTTGAAACCATTGTTTCATACCTGAGTTCTTGAAGTCGGGATTAGCATTCGGGGACCCTGGGTAAGTATTCTTTCGTTCTTTTCCTTATTTTATTGCTTTTAGAGTCAGAAAGTCAAACTTTGTTTGACTTTCAGCGTTGACCAGTAATGGTCAATGCGAAGTTCGTTTGAACTTCGCAACGTGAGTGTAATCACGTTGGTCATAGTCCCTTGGGACTATGCCCACTGATTACCACGTTGTCTAGAGTCGTAGGGTAGGCGATCTAATAAATCGCCTATACCTTCGAACTCGACCCATTTGGTCGATCATTAGGATCCGACCAAATACATTAGGTGACCATAGTAGGTAGGGAATAACCTTCCGAGGTTATACCCTATGGTCACATCGTTTAAGTAGTTGTATGATAGGTAGTTTATATGCCTTAGGTAAATTACCAGAATACCCTTTTCATGTATAATTGGTAATTAAGCATATGTAACCTAAACTTTTGTCACATAACTGATTAAGTAACATGTTTAGGCATATAACACTTGTCATAGGACTAGTTAGGCGGTCCGAACGCGTTTCACGCGAACGACGCGTTAAAGTAGCATAAGCTACCTAAACGGGTCGTAATGGGCCGCGATGGGTCGATAGCACTTAGGTTTGGTTTCATTGTAGTATGTAGGTCTTGTTAAACCATATCATATGAGTTCCAAAACTCGTTTGGTTTACCAAGCCTCATCCTATCTGATCTCCCGATTTAGATCCGGTTTATTTATATAGTTTTAGATTGCCGATTGATTCCGTGCTCCCTCAAGCTTTGTTTGGTTGTTGTTCAAGACCTCCAAGCATTCTCAGGCGAGTACATTCTTCCCCTATTTTACTGTTTTCAATTATTTTGGGGTGACTCATATGTGCTAAATGTTTTCGATGTTATAACGATGGTTTCAAAAACAATTAAGACGATTTGTACAAAACTAATAACGATTTCAAAAAGTGAACAAACTTGTTGGTTGTATTTACATAACAAATGACATTCATTAGCAATGATCAAGCCGACCAGTATTAGGTTATGGTACCATAGGATCTGACAAATCCCGTTATTTACTGCACCCGTGGTTATGTGTGGGTGTTGTGGGTAGCGACTGAATCTGTAAGTGTTAACTTACCCTATGGAGGTTTGTTAATGCGAATACGAGAAGCGACGAAATCGAGAAGCGACGAAATCGAGAAGCGACGAAAGTCAAGAAGGTTTGAATGTTATTAGCGAGACGACCACATAAGTAGTTTCACGACCTAAAACGAATTAAACGATTTACGATTGGTTTTCACACAATGTTTTAACGATTGGGTAACGATTGGGTTTTCACACAATGTTTTAACGATTGGGTAACGATTGGGTAACGATTGGGTTTTCACACAATGTTTTAACGATTACTTTTGTGGTTTGGTTTGGATTAAATGATTAAGTAACAATGCGTGTGGAATATGATACAAGCATGGTGGATACGCCGCTGGTACTTCCTATATATAAGTGTTTGTATGGTATTACATATTGTAGTGTTATTTGAATCATTTCAGCTCGAGACATAGAACATTTTTATACAAGTAACATACTTTTCACAAGACATTTATTTACAAACAACTTATCTTATACAAACTCATTTTTACATGGTTATTCATTTAATCATGCATTATTCTCTTAGTTATATATATCACCTGAACTTATCATTGTTTTTCCAAATAATTTACTAAAACAAATATTTTCGGGTTAAGAGTCATGGCTACGAGGTTTTACAAATTATAACCCGCTTGATTTGAGTTGGTTAATTAAGTTGCAATATTATACTCTTTTCAAAACAAGGTTTTTAAATAAAGTATTGCAACATCTAAACTAGCCATGATTTCGACACTCCTACAAAACCTATGTACTCGCCAGCATTTCTTTGCTGACCTCGTTTTCACATATGTTTCAGGTATTGTTGAATGATATCGATTGATAAGATGCATGCTCACATAGGACTGGACAATGCCTTAGTGACTCAATAACAATGATAGACTATGTTTAAATTGTATATTTAGATTTCCAGACAATGTAATTATTCAATGATTAATAAAACGAAACACTTTTTGGTATCCATGGTTATGAAACATTAATTCTGTTGCAACACGCCTCGATGTTTCCGCCGCGATTTGTTGTTTTACGCGGTCGGGGTGTGACAGTAAAGATGGTATCTGTCACACCCCGAAATCATCAGAGCTTGGCGTGACTGGACTGGTATCGTCATTGCACAGCGGAAGCAAAATAAGCAAAGACTTCTAGAAATTGAACGCCCGCTAAGTACTCGAGTCTCCAATGGTTCTCCTATTCCAACCGTGCCTTGCCTTAGAACTGTAACCTGAGAAAGAACATGCGAGAAAAATCAACATAATGTTGAGCGAGTTCATAGTTTGTTCGTAAAAGATTTGAGATAAATCTTTTGAGTTGTGAAAGGTTTGAAATAAATCTTTGGAATTGTGAAAGATTTGAAATAAATCTTTGGAATAACCGGTTTTTTTGAAATAGTATTGAGAAAATGAATTTAAAAATCATTTTCATGCCAAGTTATATGGAAACGTTGTGTTTGTAACACGTTATGTTCATAAAACCATGTTTTTGTAATGTTCGTAAAATCATCAATGCCCACCCTGACTTTGACCCGCATAATCTTATGCCTTAAATTTTGTAGAAAACATGGTATTTAATTTGTATGAACAAGTATGTTTCGTAAGTATAATGTTCCTGGTATGTAGCAGTGTAAGAGGACTTGTGATCACCAATGGTTTGCAAGGCCATTAGCATGTTGTGAAATGCAAGTAAGTAAGACACAACCTAGCCGATTTTTGCGTTGGGCAACCAAGTCACTCCAGGTCCGTTGTGGTTAGCCTCCGAGAGGTCCGTTTGGCCTAGAGCTGGGCTCGCTACACCCAGATAGATCTACCGCTCGAGTCCCTCGGTGTTCTAACTACCCATTCACATGATCTAAACCTCCTTACGTTAATCATACCGTGTATAAAATAAATTCCTGGTCACCCTGACCAGATTCCTGGTTACCCTAACCCAATCCCCGGTCACCCTGGCCGAATATCATTCACATTTCGAACAAGCATTTGTTTTTGTAAAAACCGGTATGTTTAGTATAAACCTTTCGTAAATCATTTGAGTTCCTCGAAATCCCTTCGTAATATGATTTAGAAATACGAGTTTTATATTTGTTCTAAACTTTGTTTGCTTTTGCAAAACGTGCATGTCTTTCCACCCCGAAAACATTTATAAAAATGTAGAGCCGTGAAAAGTGGGGTTATGAACTCACCTGAATATTCCTGTGCAAAGCTAGCTAATTACGACTTCCTTGATGTCGTTTCCAAAGTGAGACTCGCTAGCGTGCATTCTACAATATTCCTAACACGGAATACCTAATAAGTTTCTAAATAAACGCAGTATTTAAACTACGTGCCATCGAGCTCTACCGAATCGTTAATCGGACGATTCAACGGTAAATTGTTAACTTAATAAAAAAAATGATTAAGTTAAACTTGTTAAGTCTCGTTTAATGTCAGTAGCAATTTAATAAGTCTTGAAAAAGACTTAGTTTCCGGGAGACTTAAAAATGAATAAATATTTATATAAAAATATATCGTTGTAGGTGTGTTAGCCGTCTCGAGTAGTCATACGAGTATAAAAGAATATTTCTATGAAAATATCATATAACAAACTCGTATCATATATCGCGTTTCGTATATAATAATTTGTATCACGTCTTGTGTATATTTGCCAAAAATATACGTATAGGCCGTTTAGGCGTGTAAAATAAATATGAAGAGTTATATTTATTTTATAGAGGAATCGTAGAGTTGTTTTTGAAAGTGAATACGATCTATATTTATTTTTATTAGGGGAATTCGTGTTACGCGATGTTTGAAATAAATATATATACTATATTTATTTATAAAAGGATTCGAATTCCGACGTTTTGTTTTATAATAAAAACGCTTCGTCTTTACGGATTTTCTCGAAAAACGGGCAGAGTTTCCTTTGTTTTTGGACGCCCCGACAACTAAAGTGTCGAAATTTTTATCAAGATTCAACTAAACTATAAATGTAATTTCGGCAAACATATATGTATATCTCAAATGTAACTTATAAATAGGTCGGTTCGAGCTCGTTATCACGTGATACGTTAAAACTATGGAAATAAAGAAATAAAACGCGCCGTAAAATCTTTACCACTCTTCGGGTCGAAATGCGGATAGGTTGACTGAGTTGACCTGCTGTTGACCGAGTTGTCTCGGTTTGACCGAAACCCGCACTGCTGAAACTGAACCCGAACCGAACCCAAATCTGAATCGAAGCAAACCGCACCAAAACTTGACCAAATCTGACCCGAAGCTTTGACCCGCTTCTTGAACCATCTGACCCGAACAGAATCATAATCTGAATCACAACTTGAACCCAAAACCAGGTTTGTAACCCGAGCCAAAACCCGAATCAAAATCAAACCGGAAACTTACTTGAAACACCCGGAGCAAACCTGAACCGAACACGAGAACCTGAGCCCGTGAGTGGTGAACCGATCCTGAACTCGAAGCCGAAGCATGGACCGTCATTTAATCTGAACCCGTGACCTGAACGCTTGAACTTGAGCCGAGCCGAGACATGAAGCACGAGCTGAGACTCGACCACGGCTGTTGTCGCCGTCAACACCATCGAAAACCATCACCACCGCTGCCCACTACCGCCGCCGTCTGCGGCGGCGCTGTCATCACCGGAGCTCTCTCTCCTCTGTCGATCTTTCTCTCTCTCCGACACCCTTTCTCACATCTCTCTCTCTCCGTCTCGTCTCTCCCTCTCTCCCGTATCTATCTTCTTCACCGCACCACCACCGAACAGTGGTGGTGGTGGTGGTCGTTTCTGTCGTTCAAAAGAGGAGGGGGTGGTGTCTTGCCCGAGGAACTGAACCACCGGACTGAAATCAGAAAGAGGGGAAGGGATGTGTGGTGTGCGGTTGGATTGAAGGAGAAGAGAGAGGATGTTGTTTGTTGCCTCTGTATAAAGAATCGAGAGAGAGAGATGAGAGGCATGAATGTGTTTGGTAATTGTATATGTGTGTGTAAAAATGTCTGCACAAGACAAAAGAGGAGGAGGAGGGTGTTATATAGAAAGATTTGAATCTTCGGAGATCTTGTTCAAATTTTTGCACAAAATATTATGGATAGATTATATAGAGATTTTGGATAGATTGTGAAGGGATTTTGTTTAGATTTAGGATTTTTGACAAGATTATTGTAGAAATCTAATATATTATATGCGGGTTTAGGCTTGTGGTTTTTGGGCTTGGGCCCAGGGCCCACAAGCCCGTCTCGTGTGTAAGTGGCCCGTAAATCCTACGAGACCCGTTGTCAAAACCAGAACCCCGTTTAATGTCAAAAATTAAAGTACACAAAAATACGGTCGGTAGTCGTTGTTTGCACGCCCGTTCGTCGATTACGGTAATAATCGCGAGAAATTGTATCGTTGCCGTCTTTAATCCGTTCCTCGATCCGGTTTCGACTGTAGTTACAAAAATATAATTACGAAGCTCAAATATATCGTAAAAATTTAATATCAGTCGGCGTTGTCAGTATCCTGTTCGGTTTCAACCCGTTGCCGTTTAACGTTTCGCCGGTTTCTCTGTAAACCACCGTTCGCGCACTGTAAAGACGGATAGACGTTCCCAGGCACTCCAAAGGCCTAATTAAGTTAATTTGCGTTGTAAACACTATTATTTGTTGCGTTAATTACTTGTAAATTACGTAATTAGGAGCCGTAAATCACGGGTTGTCACATTCTCCCCCTGTTACAGAAATTTCGTCCTCGAAATTTAGACTATGTCATCCCCTCAGAATTGTGTTGTTCGCAGGTAAGTCCGAATAATAACCAGGTGAATGACCGTGTGATCGAAACAAGACTTATTCGAGTCATGTGAATTCAAGGGCATTCCTTCACAATAGGAATCCCAACAGTTTAAAAGAAATGTGTCTCAGTAATTGATGTCAAAGGAAACGAGACGTATAGGTACAGTCACTAATGTGACTAAGTTAACAGGGATCCAACAATGAACAGGAACTTCGACCAATCGAATTCCATATGAACGTTTACAACATGTAAACGAGTTCTAGAAGCAATAACATCCACTGGATGAACTTTGAATCGACAATATCAAATGTATTAGTTTGCATGAAACGCTCGATCGTGATCAGCACAAGCTGTAAGTTATACCGACGCCACAAGGTGTCGCAATGAATGAAACAATTTAATAATAGAGGTGATTGAACAAGTATCACCTGTGTTTTGCATAAAACGCTCAATCATAGTTAGCCCAAGCTACAAGTTTGTACTGACACCACAAAGTGTCGTAGTGACTTAAATAATTCAATAATAGCGGTGATCAAACAAATCCACCGTGTTTTAGGTCAAATGAAAACGCCATGAGGTAAATATGAATGTTTGTTCCAACAAACATCGAAAATTTTTCAATTGAAAATATCAAAGAAATAATATTTTTGATCGAAGATGAAGAAGCAATGAATATCGCAAAGCATCCAATCGATGTTGAAAGAACCGTCATGAGGTACACCAGAAATATAGAAATGAATTTGTGTACCATTGTCTTAACACACTATTGTATTAAGACTGTTGTAATGAGATAAACCAAAGCGGATTTAAAGCAATTCAATAATTAAATCCGTGTATAAGATACGTAAACGAGTTTAGCGCAAGGTTCAAATAAGTGAAAACACCGCCACAAGGTGTCGAAATCAACAATTTAATGGAGTCGAATACCAAACAAGTTTACCACGACTCGGAACAAATGAAGTGTTCGTTAAAAATTGATTTGAATATGATGTTCCCAATACATCATATGGTGTCTCGAATCGAATAAGTGTAATGGGCAAGTTCAAACAATTGAACTTGGTTTTAGCGCAATCCGACAATAGATATATGCATCGATAAGAAAACTTTTCGGCATGGTCACAACGAAAAACCATGTATGTAACTTGTAAAGAATGATCGTGACACAATGATCATTAAGAGGAGTAGAGATACGAAAATCTACTCAGTAAGTGTGAAATTCGAAATTTCAATAAAAGAAATTTGAGGACTTTACCGGGGTTTCGTGTGACGACCAATTGTTAGGTGACATTACCATGGAATGTCGAACATAGCGTACTCGTCATTAATTAGGTAGGGGGGATGCGGAGACATTCGTCTTCTCCCTGGCGTGATTCGTGCCGTTGCAGGATCGCGTGACAAATTGTCGTTTCCAGATCGTTAGTTCTCCTGCTGACAGGAATCTAGCGTCGTCGTTAAATTGCGTCATCGTTCCTTCTCGAAGGCCTCGCCTCGATAATCGTATGTGTCGTACTTCAACCTCCGTTGATGTATAGCTTAAGTTTCACATATACCTGTGCACTAGCGTTGTGTTCCGCGTAGAATGTGAGGTACCCCGACATCCGTTGACGTAAGGATGGAGTTGCATGTATTCTTATGCACTCGTTTTGTTATGCGTAGGCTGCCTGCTCGGGAAGTTAAAATATTATAGGCAATATGGAATATAGTGTGTGCCCGAGTTAATATTCGCGGTTCCTACGTGATGACCTTTAATAAACACATGCACAAATAATCAATCATATAACCGAATGCACATGTTAGTCACCAATAAGCAATCAAGTAATTCTCCTAGTCCCACTAGCCTCCCAGCCTCTCAGACTGCTCTTCCTAGTCCCACTAGCCTCCCAGCCTCTCAGACTGCTCTTCCTAGTCCCACTAGCCTCCCAGCCTCCCAGACTGCTCTTCCTAGTCCCACTAGCCTCCCAGCCTCCCAGACTGCTCTTCCTAGTCCCACTAGACTATCCTCCCAGCCTCTCAGACTGATCCAGCCACCCGACTGAATTCCCTTTTCCGAAGGTCTTAATTGCATGTTTCCTAAACTCTCAGAGTGTTGTGTACTGTATGTAATCGTTTCATGTACCGTGTGTAAAACATCACAATAGCGTATGTTTGAAAACGAAATTTTGACTGTTTGTTTTTCGGCAACGGTTGGAGACCATATTCGAGTACTAGGCGTTCTGTGTGTATTCAACGTCTTAATAGTCTAAGTTCCCAGAGGAAAGTGAGGTTAGAGCCTAGGTATCACAACAGAAACCTAATTCGCTGTAACCTATAGCTCTGATACCAATCTGTCACACCCCGAAATCATCAGAGCTTGGCGTGACTGGACTGGTATCGTCATTGCACAGCGGAAGCAAAATAAGCAAAGACTTCTAGAAATTGAACGCCCGCTAAGTACTCGAGTCTCCAATGGTTCTCCTATTCCAACCGTGCCTTGCCTTAGAACTGTAACCTGAGAAAGAACATGCGAGAAAAATCAACATAATGTTGAGCGAGTTCATAGTTTGTTCGTAAAAGATTTGAGATAAATCTTTTGAGTTGTGAAAGGTTTGAAATAAATCTTTGGAATTGTGAAAGATTTGAAATAAATCTTTGGAATAACCGGTTTTTTTGAAATAGTATTGAGAAAATGAATTTAAAAATCATTTTCATGCCAAGTTATATGGAAACGTTGTGTTTGTAACACGTTATGTTCATAAAACCATGTTTTTGTAATGTTCGTAAAATCATCAATGCCCACCCTGACTTTGACCCGCATAATCTTATGCCTTAAATTTTGTAGAAAACATGGTATTTAATTTGTATGAACAAGTATGTTTCGTAAGTATAATGTTCCTGGTATGTAGCAGTGTAAGAGGACTTGTGATCACCAATGGTTTGCAAGGCCATTAGCATGTTGTGAAATGCAAGTAAGTAAGACACAACCTAGCCGATTTTTGCGTTGGGCAACCAAGTCACTCCAGGTCCGTTGTGGTTAGCCTCCGAGAGGTCCGTTTGGCCTAGAGCTGGGCTCGCTACACCCAGATAGATCTACCGCTCGAGTCCCTCGGTGTTCTAACTACCCATTCACATGATCTAAACCTCCTTACGTTAATCATACCGTGTATAAAATAAATTCCTGGTCACCCTGACCAGATTCCTGGTTACCCTAACCCAATCCCCGGTCACCCTGGCCGAATATCATTCACATTTCGAACAAGCATTTGTTTTTGTAAAAACCGGTATGTTTAGTATAAACCTTTCGTAAATCATTTGAGTTCCTCGAAATCCCTTCGTAATATGATTTAGAAATACGAGTTTTATATTTGTTCTAAACTTTGTTTGCTTTTGCAAAACGTGCATGTCTTTCCACCCCGAAAACATTTATAAAAATGTAGAGCCGTGAAAAGTGGGGTTATGAACTCACCTGAATATTCCTGTGCAAAGCTAGCTAATTACGACTTCCTTGATGTCGTTTCCAAAGTGAGACTCGCTAGCGTGCATTCTACAATATTCCTAACACGGAATACCTAATAAGTTTCTAAATAAACGCAGTATTTAAACTACGTGCCATCGAGCTCTACCGAATCGTTAATCGGACGATTCAACGGTAAATTGTTAACTTAATAAAAAAAATGATTAAGTTAAACTTGTTAAGTCTCGTTTAATGTCAGTAGCAATTTAATAAGTCTTGAAAAAGACTTAGTTTCCGGGAGACTTAAAAATGAATAAATATTTATATAAAAATATATCGTTGTAGGTGTGTTAGCCGTCTCGAGTAGTCATACGAGTATAAAAGAATATTTCTATGAAAATATCATATAACAAACTCGTATCATATATCGCGTTTCGTATATAATAATTTGTATCACGTCTTGTGTATATTTGCCAAAAATATACGTATAGGCCGTTTAGGCGTGTAAAATAAATATGAAGAGTTATATTTATTTTATAGAGGAATCGTAGAGTTGTTTTTGAAAGTGAATACGATCTATATTTATTTTTATTAGGGGAATTCGTGTTACGCGATGTTTGAAATAAATATATATACTATATTTATTTATAAAAGGATTCGAATTCCGACGTTTTGTTTTATAATAAAAACGCTTCGTCTTTACGGATTTTCTCGAAAAACGGGCAGAGTTTCCTTTGTTTTTGGACGCCCCGACAACTAAAGTGTCGAAATTTTTATCAAGATTCAACTAAACTATAAATGTAATTTCGGCAAACATATATGTATATCTCAAATGTAACTTATAAATAGGTCGGTTCGAGCTCGTTATCACGTGATACGTTAAAACTATGGAAATAAAGAAATAAAACGCGCCGTAAAATCTTTACCACTCTTCGGGTCGAAATGCGGATAGGTTGACTGAGTTGACCTGCTGTTGACCGAGTTGTCTCGGTTTGACCGAAACCCGCACTGCTGAAACTGAACCCGAACCGAACCCAAATCTGAATCGAAGCAAACCGCACCAAAACTTGACCAAATCTGACCCGAAGCTTTGACCCGCTTCTTGAACCATCTGACCCGAACAGAATCATAATCTGAATCACAACTTGAACCCAAAACCAGGTTTGTAACCCGAGCCAAAACCCGAATCAAAATCAAACCGGAAACTTACTTGAAACACCCGGAGCAAACCTGAACCGAACACGAGAACCTGAGCCCGTGAGTGGTGAACCGATCCTGAACTCGAAGCCGAAGCATGGACCGTCATTTAATCTGAACCCGTGACCTGAACGCTTGAACTTGAGCCGAGCCGAGACATGAAGCACGAGCTGAGACTCGACCACGGCTGTTGTCGCCGTCAACACCATCGAAAACCATCACCACCGCTGCCCACTACCGCCGCCGTCTGCGGCGGCGCTGTCATCACCGGAGCTCTCTCTCCTCTGTCGATCTTTCTCTCTCTCCGACACCCTTTCTCACATCTCTCTCTCTCCGTCTCGTCTCTCCCTCTCTCCCGTATCTATCTTCTTCACCGCACCACCACCGAACAGTGGTGGTGGTGGTGGTCGTTTCTGTCGTTCAAAAGAGGAGGGGGTGGTGTCTTGCCCGAGGAACTGAACCACCGGACTGAAATCAGAAAGAGGGGAAGGGATGTGTGGTGTGCGGTTGGATTGAAGGAGAAGAGAGAGGATGTTGTTTGTTGCCTCTGTATAAAGAATCGAGAGAGAGAGATGAGAGGCATGAATGTGTTTGGTAATTGTATATGTGTGTGTAAAAATGTCTGCACAAGACAAAAGAGGAGGAGGAGGGTGTTATATAGAAAGATTTGAATCTTCGGAGATCTTGTTCAAATTTTTGCACAAAATATTATGGATAGATTATATAGAGATTTTGGATAGATTGTGAAGGGATTTTGTTTAGATTTAGGATTTTTGACAAGATTATTGTAGAAATCTAATATATTATATGCGGGTTTAGGCTTGTGGTTTTTGGGCTTGGGCCCAGGGCCCACAAGCCCGTCTCGTGTGTAAGTGGCCCGTAAATCCTACGAGACCCGTTGTCAAAACCAGAACCCCGTTTAATGTCAAAAATTAAAGTACACAAAAATACGGTCGGTAGTCGTTGTTTGCACGCCCGTTCGTCGATTACGGTAATAATCGCGAGAAATTGTATCGTTGCCGTCTTTAATCCGTTCCTCGATCCGGTTTCGACTGTAGTTACAAAAATATAATTACGAAGCTCAAATATATCGTAAAAATTTAATATCAGTCGGCGTTGTCAGTATCCTGTTCGGTTTCAACCCGTTGCCGTTTAACGTTTCGCCGGTTTCTCTGTAAACCACCGTTCGCGCACTGTAAAGACGGATAGACGTTCCCAGGCACTCCAAAGGCCTAATTAAGTTAATTTGCGTTGTAAACACTATTATTTGTTGCGTTAATTACTTGTAAATTACGTAATTAGGAGCCGTAAATCACGGGTTGTCACAGTATCAGAGCCAATGGTTATAGGGAATTAGGTTATTAGTAATTAGTAATGCTTTGACCTAGTCTATAACCTTCTTAGGACCCTAACGCGAGTTTACTTGCGTTTAGTCATAAAACAATACCGTCACCTATCCTTAGGCGACGACCACAACAAGAACATATATTTCAAAACCGCTTTGAAAACTAATCATCTGTTCTAGGATGATTGATTACTAGGTTTTGAACTCTCTATTATATGGTTTTGAACCTCTTTGAGTTTTCAAAACTTCGTCAAGGTTTTGGGTTTTAAATAATGTGAACACGTGCAAACTGGAAGGGTGAATGCCTGTATTCTGGGTTTTCTGTCTAGGCAAGCACTTCGTATACATCTCATCAGACGCGAGACCAGTTGTGCTTACCTGGGAATTCTTGGGATGAGTGTTCACTTATAGGCGAGCATGTCTTCGCGATACATTATTTTTGACCCATTTACTTTGATCAGTCACCGTCTCATTTGTTTGCCTTTGGTAACAAACAAATGATCGCAATCTTCATGCGTTATCATTCTGTTTTGATTGTCCAATAATCTTTCACCTGTTTCTCCCTATACCTTTCTTTTTCTTCAAGAATGTCTCTTCATCACGATGACGCCCAGATATCCAAGCAGACTGCCAAATTCACTCAGCGAATAGGCGAAGTAGTCCTGAAGACTGTTGAATTAGCTACTGCCATGTATCATCTCCAGGATGAAGCCACTCAAGAGTCACCAAGACAGGCAGGACCTAGTCAGGTGACAGCACCATCAGCCAAGAAACCAATCGAGGAATCAAAGACCATGGATGAACGATCCCCTAAGAAGTCAAAGAAGCGAAAGGCTTCTCAGAACTTCGCCATGGTCGCTCACAATGGTAAAGCAGTCCCCAACCAACCAGCTCAACCCCCTGCTAGGTGTGTATGGCTTTTCCTATGATACCTACATCAAGGAACTATGTACCTTACAAACTACTCTTGTGATTTCTCTCTTTCAAATGATTGCTCATGATTCCCTCAAAAATTTTAAGTACTCGTTTCACTCTAAGAAACAAAGTACAGAAAATTAAGTGACATTATGAGTAATCGTGCTTTTCGCACATCTGTGCCTTTAAATCCTTGGTTAGATAACTAAGGGTATTTTCAAATCTCATACCTATTACGTTTTGATTTTTCAACATACACAGTACCAGTATTTCAAAACAATCTTCATGATCTCAAAACATTTCATATAGTTTGAAAACAATTTTTCTAGATGCATTGCCTATGTTATTTCAAAAACATTGGCCATGTTATCAAAACCAACCTTTCTAATTTCAAAATATTTCATATAGTCTGAAGACAATATTAACACAATACATTTTCTGATCAAGTGCATGATTTCGAAAAGCATCATTCATGTCTTTCAAAAACCTTATACATAATTTCAAAATTCATCTCGCATGATTTTAAAACATTTTTGTAAATATATCTACCTAATACACCTACTTTATGATTTCAAAAAGTATTATATATAAGGTTTCAAAAACGTTAAACACATTTTTCTTAAAAGAACCCCATGCATAGTTTTCAAAAATATTTTCCTCATACATTGACTTAACCTTCAAATTCCGCTTCATATGTCGCCTTGACATATCAGGCATCTCAACTTCATAAGCATTTTACTTCATGTTTTGACTTAAGCACATCCCGTGCAAGATTTCAAAACATCTTCAACTTCTAAAATCCATATGGGATCTTTTTATCTCCACAATTAGACCCTTGTGGATAATCATCATTCAAATCAGAGTCCTTAATTGGATTCCTTATGTACCTTAATTCGAACACTTCGGTTCCTAATAATCGAAATCGAATTTTCTTGTTGAATCTTTCTATCTTTATAGTTGGATTCTTGGTAACGTTTAAAGTACCAAATGAAATCCACGGAATGGATTCCTAGTGTGCTTTAAATGCATGTACGCAATTTACAAGACAAATTAACGAACAATTTTGTGGTTATATGATATGTGTTTATGTGTTCTCCTCTATGATTTTTTGTGTTTTTGTATACTCTGGATATTCGTTATCCAAATCCTCGTAGAATCTTTCATATCTTCATATGATGGATTCGTAGTAGGATATTCAAAAGGTACTACCTTAAATCCTTAATGGGCTTCTATGTAATAGTTAAGACCCTTGGGTTATATAGTACCATTCCATGATTCGATGAGAGACCCTTAAGTGGTCTAGTCAAAAAGATTGATTCACAATCTGGTTAAAGAATGACATCTAGTGATGTAGCTGAACAGACTCCTTGATAGCCTATTTAGATCATTTATTGATTTAATTTATAGGACTCTATGGCGGTCTAGTCACACTCATCACCGGTTTGTTCATTTGGTTTTCCCCTACACACTATAAAATAGACTGTGTGAATTGTGCAAAGAATTGTCTGATTATGGACGCGTACATAATTATGAAATTTAGTGCACAGAAACACAGTAAGATTTATTATGTGTAAGAACCGATAGTGACAACAATAACGAAATGAGAACGATGTAATGGAGGTACGGTGGACGCACCAATGACGCTTCATATACTTGTATATAAGTATCCCTCTTACATTGCAATCATGATGTTATTAAAGGTTACTAGAAGTTCAGAACCCTAACCAATATTGTTCGATCTTTTCAACCTCATGTTTTCAAGCTCTCACAAGTTTCCTCTAAATAAATTTCGGGACGAAATTTCCTAAAGTAGGGGAGACTGTAACACCTGTGCCTTCACGGCCATCAAACAAATACCAAACCAATGAAATATTATATTTCATACTTGGGATTTGTAATAAATATGTGTATCATTTGCACATATCAATTCTTGTTCAATTTCAAACTCTAAATCGCTTTCTGGAAGGTTATACGCGCACCGATGCGTAAATATAACCAGTTTAATGCAACAAACACTCCGGAATAGTGACATAGGCTTAACATACCTTAAATAACCTTTACTTAACTTAGAAATAAGTTTTGAAGGCTTTGGTATGGCAAAATCAAGTTAAATCGCTTACAGGGACTAAAATTGACAAACTGCGAAAGTATGCCAATTTGAACTGTAACAGACCTTCCGGAACATGACCATAAGTTAAAAATACCATAAATATCCTTTACATAGCTTAGAAATAGGCTTTGAGGGGTTCGGTGTGCTAAAATAAACTTTTGTGTCATTCAGGGACTAAAAGTGTCAAAAAGTGCACAAGTTTGCATTTTCGCGCATAACTCACGTTCTGAATACATCCGGACATCCAAAAATTTATGTAAGCATGACTACATTATATTTTAGTGTTCGCCATAAGAAAAATCCATTCGTCGCGTCATTTGGATCGTTTTTCGCGCTTGTGCGCATTCCGTCGTAATTAAGCGAACATCGCGTTCGTACGACCAAACGAACCATCATCCGACATATTTCTGAGCATGTTTCATGTCCACAATGTTTAGGCAACATTTTAGGGCCTTAAAGTTGGCTTTACGGGCCTTAGAAGTGTCGGAAATGGCCTTAAACACGTGCAGGGACCTAAACTGTCATTTCTGAAACATATGTACAGATCAGAGGCCCCAAGCGGCCCGCATTGTGTTTGCCTAAATCTAAAGCGGGCCGCATTAGCCCTTCTGACCAGATTCAATGTTTGTTTTGCAACTTGCAACTGAATTGATTCGTGTCCACACGTTTCCTATCGTCTAGTCAGCGGATAAGAACAACATTTTAGCCACCACAACATTGTGACAAGTGTTCGGCTTGGATCGTGGCACGATATTCAAGAAACGATCCTAGCGGTTACCCGAAATCTATATATACCCCATGCCCCCCATTGCTATTTCTTACAAGAATTCTGATTTTGAGAGCTCTAAGTTGAAACCATTGTTTCATACCTGAGTTCTTGAAGTCGGGATTAGCATTCGGGGACCCTGGGTAAGTATTCTTTCGTTCTTTTCCTTATTTTATTGCTTTTAGAGTCAGAAAGTCAAACTTTGTTTGACTTTCAGCGTTGACCAGTAATGGTCAATGCGAAGTTCGTTTGAACTTCGCAACGTGAGTGTAATCACGTTGGTCATAGTCCCTTGGGACTATGCCCACTGATTACCACGTTGTCTAGAGTCGTAGGGTAGGCGATCTAATAAATCGCCTATACCTTCGAACTCGACCCATTTGGTCGATCATTAGGATCCGACCAAATACATTAGGTGACCATAGTAGGTAGGGAATAACCTTCCGAGGTTATACCCTATGGTCACATCGTTTAAGTAGTTGTATGATAGGTAGTTTATATGCCTTAGGTAAATTACCAGAATACCCTTTTCATGTATAATTGGTAATTAAGCATATGTAACCTAAACTTTTGTCACATAACTGATTAAGTAACATGTTTAGGCATATAACACTTGTCATAGGACTAGTTAGGCGGTCCGAACGCGTTTCACGCGAACGACGCGTTAAAGTAGCATAAGCTACCTAAACGGGTCGTAATGGGCCGCGATGGGTCGATAGCACTTAGGTTTGGTTTCATTGTAGTATGTAGGTCTTGTTAAACCATATCATATGAGTTCCAAAACTCGTTTGGTTTACCAAGCCTCATCCTATCCGATCTCCCGATTTAGATCCGGTTTATTTATATAGTTTTAGATTGCCGATTGATTCCGTGCTCCCTCAAGCTTTGTTTGGTTGTTGTTCAAGACCTCCAAGCATTCTCAGGCGAGTACATTCTTCCCCTATTTTACTGTTTTCAATTATTTTGGGGTGACTCATATGTGCTAAATGTTTTCGATGTTATAACGATGGTTTCAAAAACAATTAAGACGATTTGTACAAAACTAATAACGATTTCAAAAAGTGAACAAACTTGTTGGTTGTATTTACATAACAAATGACATTCATTAGCAATGATCAAGCCGACCAGTATTAGGTTATGGTACCATAGGATCTGACAAATCCCGTTATTTACTGCACCCGTGGTTATGTGTGGGTGTTGTGGGTAGCGACTGAATCTGTAAGTGTTAACTTACCCTATGGAGGTTTGTTAATGCGAATACGAGAAGCGACGAAATCGAGAAGCGACGAAATCGAGAAGCGACGAAAGTCAAGAAGGTTTGAATGTTATTAGCGAGACGACCACATAAGTAGTTTCACGACCTAAA